>CABHPP010122939.1:54291-84868 GCA_902168425.1 Peromyscus attwateri
CTGTGTGTGTGTGTGTGTGTGTGTGTGTGTGTGTGTGTGTGTGTGTGTGTGTGTGTTTTGCTGGGGAACGATAGGCAGGAGGTGAGTGTTAAGGCAATGATAATTACAATAAAAATTCTGAGAATTTTTTTTTTTTTTTTAAATTCAAGACACAGTTTCTAAGTAGTCCTGGCTGTCCTGAAACTCACTCTGTAGACCAGGTCGGTTTCAAACTCACCTGTCTCTGCTTCCTGAGTGTTGGGATTAAAGGTGGTACACCACCCACACCCAACTGACAACTTTCAATGAAAATAATTAACTCAGTAAGTATCCTGGTCAGCCTAGGGCCAGGTCATAATCTGTGGTGAGGAAGTCACATGGAAGGTGGGGAACAAACACTGGGATTAGCCTGCAGGAATAGAATGAGGAAGAAGAGGTGGAAGAGGAAAACTACAAAAGCTTCCCCATGGTTCACAAAGGTGCCAGCAATCAGCTTCCTGCCCCTTGGCTTTCCTCAGAAACAGAGTGACTGAGGAGCAGCCTTTCTGCTGTTGTTGGCAGACCTGAGTGCTTGAGTGCTAAGAGTTTAGGGCTATGCTGACAGAAGCAGGAGTCCACAGCTCCACGCTCTTATGGCTCAAGACTCTAGAGGCCAGAGATTTATGGTTCTAGACACCTAGGCTGGGTGCTCAATACTCTTGGCTTTACTGGTAGTTTGGCATTTGGCAGGTAGTGTAAGCCCTGATCATGTCTGAAGAGTTCAAGGGACCACTTTTACTATCACTATGCCTTGAATGGACCCAATTTCTAGGATCAATATGTAAATATTTAACAGAGGACCTTACCCCCACCATTTTCCTTTCTTCCTTTCCCTAGTTTTCTCCTCTCCTCCTGTTTCCCTATTCTAACAGACACAAGTTAAGACAGGTAAGACAGGTAAGAGACTGTTGAAGAGAGGTGCGTTAAAGAAGGATGCTGAAACCAGTTACCCTTCAGACTGAGTGTTTTACAGGGATAGGTTTATAGCTGGGCCTTGAGGTGGAAGAGCATTAGGAGTGACAGTACATCCTAGTACAGAGGCAGCATGATGGGGCCCTAAAGGGGAGGGGAGCCTTCCCTTCAAAAATTTAGAGAGCAGCTTCATTACTAGAAAGTGGCAGTCCTCAGTGGAGAGGCCACTTTTTAAACAATACCAGAAGGGAAAAACAAAGTGTACTTGAAGCAACAGAACACAGTATCAGTATATTACCATCCAGTTAGCTGGTATCCAAGATCCAAAAATTATTTTGTATTCAAAGTACAAATATCTTGAACTATTAGGAAAGTGGTTCTAGGCTGCTCAACATTAGTTGTTTAAAAGAATGCAATTTTTCTCAATGACATTCAACTGAGTAAAAACAGGTGACCTGATCTGTAAGAAGATGCCATTTTCCAAGGTACTCAACAAGTTATTTTGTTTTTATATCTAAGAATACCCCCCCCCCCCCCCCGCAACATAGTATTTTTATTGATTATCTGGGGATTTTACACAATGCACCCATTCACACTCGCTTCCCAGTCTTCCAGGTCCACTCCCGCCTTTATGCCCTCTCCCAAAAAAAGAAAAAAAGGAAAAAACACACCAAGTCCAATTTGCTGCCCATAGGAAATCAACTGTATGCATTTTAATACAGGAAGGAATTCCCTGGGTTTATCTATTGTTTTTATTTTCCTCAAATAAAATTCCTAGAGATCACCTCAAGACCCAGTGATGCTACTCAAAGCTCTCTTCACCAGTGATCTACACTTCTGCTCCATTTTTATATTGCCTATATATAGCCCCATAAATTTCTACCTTGCTCTTATCTTCTGTATCTGCTAAAGAATATCCCATGTGGGCCAGAAGTTACTCTTCAGGTGGGCTAGCCAAACTGGTCAGACAACCTCTCACTTCATTACAATCTGCATTTCAAATGACCTACCTACCAGCGCCAGGACAGTAGATAACTACTGTTACAACCGCCAGAAAGAACCATGAAAGGAGTATACTGTGTACTTCACACACTGCTGGAACAAAATACATAAACAAAACTTTTTTTTTTTTTTTTTTTAAAGAAAGAAGTGGCTATTTTAGCTCACAGTAGGAGTCCACCATGAGAGAGTGATGAAAGAATCTCAGCTTGCTTTCTCCTTCTCATGCATTCTAGAACCCCAGTCCAAGGCACGGTGCTATCTACACTTAAGGTGGTGGGTCTTCTTTTGCACTGATCCCCGAACCTTTAGGTGTGGAAGCCGTGTTGTATACCAGGGACAGTTGAGACAAGGTTCTACAATTCTGCATTTTATCCTGGCCAAAACCAATGTATCTCTAATGAGACTTAAGGCTCACTCAACAAGAGGAAAATTCCAGTATGCCTCACACTGGAAACTTCTCATTTCTTTTATACTGTATATATAACCTCCTGACCCCAATAGGCCCTGAAGTTGATTTTCAAGTCTCTCCTTCTCACTCCTATTTTTAGCCAACAATAAAAGTCTCCTTTGTGTCTCAATTAGACACAAAGCTTTGCTTGTTACTACTGGCTCTACAATTCCAAGAAGGAAAAAGGGACCTTGTTTGGGTTCAAAAATTAATGGTACCAATCCTGAGAATTCCTAGTTTTAAAAGCACCTTTGTACTACTAATATGGGTTGACTCTTCATCTATTCAAAAAATTAGTCCTATAAAATAAAATGCTTTATGGGGATGGACTCAAATGCCTGACATTTTCTAATAATAATCTTTGCCAAATATTTTACTAATAAGATTCTCAAGGCTTGTAATAAAATGTTGATCACATCAAACCACCACCAGAGACACTTCCTAAAACCACAAATTAAGAATAGCAAATGATACATCTCAGATTCACTTTCCAAAGAATTTTATTCATATTAGTTAATTCCATATATAATTATCACTAGTTTATCTTATCAGCAATATAATTATATTCAGACTTTTAAAAAAGTACTATGTGTGAAGAAAATTTCTGTAATTAAATGTGCCTGCTCCCAAAAGGGATTTAAAAAACAAAACCTGAGAAGAGAAAGGATGGTCAGAGTGACTCTCACCCAGAGTAAGGCACAAAGGTACTTCCCCAACTCCCAGCAGTGGAAGGGGAGGATCCAGAGAAGAGGCCCTAGCTAACCACTGGCACAGGGAGTCCCGAAACTCACAAGATACTGACCCAGGAGGCTGCTTCGACCTTGGTCAGAGAAGCTTCTTTTTGTGGTGGGCAGCAGTCACATCCTTAAAGTTTCACCCTTGAATGGGACAGCTTTATCAGCAATCCCCCACCTACCCTAGGTTCAAGAAACATCCGAGAGAAGGCAGAAAGAATACAAAAGTCAGAGGACAGATGGGGAAAGGTGCTGGGAAATGCTGTCTTCTGGCCATGCCATAGCTATTGCACTCTGAAATGACAGCAGGTGTGGCTAGCTGCAAAGCCCTGCTCAAGCACAAGCCAGTCAAAATGACAGCATGGATGAGGGAATTCAGGAGGCTCCCAACCCTAACTGAGAGGCTATTGGCAGTTGACAACTACTGGAGAAGAAAGAATCATTCTACTTGGAGGTGTGGCCACGAGTAGGTTGCTCATGATCCAGTGGATGGAATAACACCCTTGAACATATGGACAACACTAGTTGGAATTAGTAGATTATTAAAGGAAGAGGGTGGAAGGGAGGACAGACAGACTTGCCTATGGGACCACTGACAGCAGCATTTGCTCAACTGAGGTTCCCTCTTCCCAAATGATCCTAGCTTGTGTCAAGCTGAAAAACAAACACAAACAAACAAACAAACAAACAAAAAACGTGGGACAAAGAACTATAACTTGTGCTTTGCAGATGGCATCTACAGTGGGAGCAAACAATCCTGCAGGACTGGGCCTCAATCTCCATAGGCAGTGTCGGAGATGAATGCCAGAATTAGAAGACAGTCAGCTAGTACTAGAGAATCTACTACAAACCTAGCTTTCAGCGGCAACCAATCATCACACATTTTGGTGACCAGCATCCACAGATTTTTATTTTCCTGTTAAAGCATGGCGGGATAAACACACTCTCCTAACATATACCAAACAGAGCCTTTACCAATCTTTGAAGTTCTAACACAATGAAGTACACTTTAGGGAGAGGGGAAAAAGGACCTATGAATAAAGATATCAAGTGACTTAATACAGTGACCAACAAGGCGACCTCAAACAGCACACTGGATTTACAAGAACAAATGGTCCCAAGAGAACTCAGAAGGCCCGAGAGTATCAAAGTCCTCAGTAATAACAACCGTGAGGAAATAATTATTAGTATACTCCAATTTAAAAAGCCAGAACATGGTCAGGTGGCGGCGGCGGTGGTGGCACACACCTTTAATCCCAGCACTGGGGAGGCAGAGGCAGGCGGATCTCTGTGAGTTCGAGGCCAGCCTGGTCTACAGAGAGAGTTCCAGGAAACTAGGACTGTTTCAAAGAGAAACTCTGTCTCGAAAAAACAAAAAGCCAGAACATGGCTAATACTTTTTCTTAACATAGTAAGCTACAAAGATTTAAAAAAAAGTTAACAATAGAATATTTGAGAGATAAAACAGAAGCATATATTATTCCTGGTAATAAGCAACTGCCAAGCAAGATGTCAAGATTACTCGTCAAACCTTAGGCAATCTCTTTTATGCTCTCCTATCTCCTGAACCCTCTGGAAAGTCATCAAGAACCTTAATATTAAATGGCCTACAGGGTATACTTTTTCATCTCTCCTCAGTTTTTTCATAAAATTGCTCTCATTTTACAAGCAAGAAGCTTACTTTTAAATGTACTTAAGAGGATCTGATAGCTTTATACTGCCTTCATAAATTTTATCTCCCAATTTTGTTTCTGGACCTGACAAAAGAAGGCCAGACACTCTCCTGCCTGGCATTCTTCTGCTTGGGTTCCTAAGAATACTGTATACTACTGATTTTTCTCAGTCCTTTCTGTTCCTGTCCAGTCTCCTTTGTAGCCTTGTTCTTCACTGGCCTTCAAATAGGATTTCCTTGAGGGCTGTCTTGGTCCTCATCTCTTATTATAACACTCCCAGAGCAATTTCGTCTACCCATAGAGCTTTAGTTACTACTGAAAACTCAAGAGTTTCAAATATTTCTTTACTATTGAGCCTTTCTTCTCCAGACACAAACATGTAAGAGTTTACCAGAAAACTCAGATGTCTCAAAGCTACCTCAAATTACATATACAAAAATAACCATTTCTCTCAACTTCCACCAAATCTGCTTCTCCTATGTTCTTTCAGCTCAGAAACTGCTTTCATCATCTCTGTAGTCAATCAAGCCAAGAACACAGCACATTATCCCTGACTCTTCACACTCCCACATCCAACCTATGCAGTTCTGGAGACTCAAACTTTATCTACCACAAATCCATTTTCCTCTTGCTCAACAGTCTAACTCAGGCCAAAATTACCTAGTGCCTGGATTACTGTACTCTTCCTAAAGGGGCCCTCTGACTCTTCTCTCTGCTCTCCATTCTTCACTTTGCAGCCTAAATAACTGTCTAAAGTTCTTACTGAGAAGTCTGCACATCATATAAGTTACTACATGCTTTAACTATGAGAGGGTATGGCTTTGTAACAGTAACTGTTAATGCTATACAGCACCCTCCCCTCCTGGCCAATAGCTGAGTAGATCAACAGTAGATAACTGATTTAAGAAGCCACTCAAAATCTCTCCAGGAGATCCAGTAATGTGAGGAAAACTGGTGAGGATTTGGTCAGCTTTGTGGTTAGAGCAGCAGAGTAGCCAATACACACAAAGAACAGGAAGCACACAAAAGAAAAAAGGAAAGATAGCATGACATGTAGTAACTGTTTAATTAATGACCATGCCTGATTCCAAACCTCTGACAGGTCCAGGGCACTCCCTGCCTTTCTATATGTTAAGCTTCTCTGAGTCACTTTCTCTGCCTTTGCTCAAGTTTTTACTTATAACTAAACCTACTTATATTTTTGTTTATGAGCCTAGCCTTTAATGGCTGAGTCATCTCTCCAGCCCAACTCAAACCTTCTTAACTAAACTAATTCATCTAACATGTGATTTGATCTAGACTTGCTCTTGCTTTAAATCAAACCATAGCTCCTTCTGTCTAAGCCTGTATCAGGAATTCCAGGGCTCTGGATGGTTCAGCTCCTCTCTTATAAGTCTCTCCTCCCTCTTCAATTCCAGGATCCAGCTACAACAAATCTCTCTCATCTGCAAACCAATACAGGTTGGTTTTGCTTTGTTTTAAACACACTTCTCCCCCCACTCACTTTCTGAGATCAAGCAGTCAGTACACATACTCTCAGGGTACACATGGCTTTCCTCCATGCTAGCACATATTCCTTCATGCTAGCACTGAAGTCTAAGTGTCTGAGCATCCCATAGCACTAAAACCTCCGTGAAGGTAGAGCATATTTTTGTTCATACTTGTGTTCCTGGGATTACAGAGCAGACACTCAAGATATTTTTGAATAAATTAATCTAAATAGCAGTCAAATATTATTTATTCTAATTGTCTGGGTAAGTTGCCTTTTCCATTTCCATAGATGCTGCCCTACTTCAATCCTATTTCTCCTCTAAGCCACTTTAATGATGTTTTTTAATGTTCTATGCCTATTTTTGCTCCATTCACATCCATCAATAGGTATTGACTGCAAACGATATTAGTTCTTCCCCTGCTCAAAATAATGCCTCTATGTCAATTAACTACTTATTTCTTGAACATACACCAAATCTTCCTGTCTTTATGCCTCTAGTCTTCTTATGTGAAATGTACTATCTTTAACTGTTCAAATGTAAGCCATTGTATAAGGTCAGAAAACAATGCCTTTTTGCTGGATTAGGTATACTTCTCAGGACACTCAAGAGCTTTCATATTGTATTAAAAGTTATCTACATCTCTGACTAAACTTTTGAAGTCTCTCTCTCTCTTTTTCTCTCTCTCTCTCCCTCCCTCCCTCTCTCTCTCCCTTCCTCTCCCTCTCCCTCTCTCTGTGTGTGTGTGTGTGTGTGTGTGTGTGTGTGTGTAATGCACACATGAGCACAGGTGCTCCTGCAGAATCCAGAAGAAGGTATCAGATTCCTTGGAGCTGGGAATGGTTGTGTGAACCATCTGACATGAGTTCTGGGAACCAACTTCTGGTCCCATGGAAGAACAGTATATACTCTTAACTCTCCATCTCACCTCTCCAGCCCCTAATTGAACCTTGTTTTGTCAAGTTTCTTGGTTCTGCAAAAATAAAACATGCAGGACTGTAGAGATAGCTTAGTGGTTAAGAGTGTGCACTGCTCAGCCGGGCGTTGGTGGCGCACGCCTTTAATCCCAGCACTCGGGAGGCAGAGCCAGGCGGATCTCTATGACTTCGAGGCCAGCCTGGGCTACCAAGTGAGCTCCAGGAAAGGCGCAAAGCTACAGAGAAACCCTGTTTCGAAAAACAAAAAAAAAAAAACAACAACAACAAAAAAAAGAGTGTGCACTGCTCTTCCAAAGGACCAGGTTTGGTTCCCAGCACCCACATCTGGTAACTCACAGCTGTCTGGAACTCCAGCTCCATGGGATCTAATGCTCTCTCCTGGACTCCAAGGGTACCTTTAATCATACATGCAACAGCAGCCCTTCCACACACATAATTTAAAACTAAAATATATAAAACACGTAGGGAATTAAACATAAATGAAGCAACTAAGTTATTAGTGCTCGCAAATATTTTTCATAATAACCATGGTATATATTTTTCATATTACAAATACTCTCATTACCAAGGATTGATATTGTAGTTGGTGACATCCTTTAGATAGTTAATTTGAAAAATTGGTATATATAAAATTTTTAACATTATTTCTTTATTTAATGTGTATGTGTATGGGTGTCCACAGTACACAATGTGAATCAGAGACAACATGTTTACTCCCTCTACCATGTGGGTTCAGAGGCTTGAGCTCAGGCCATCAGCTTGAGGGTAAACACTTATCCATCCAAGCCATCTCATAGGTTCATGTATTACTTATTTATATAACTAAGGCAGGCAAAAATAGGGAATAGCTTAGTAACCTGGGATGATCTGGCGTGAACGACTTTTAAATGAGCCTTATAATAAGGCAAAACTGTGTCCTCAAGTGAACTTTGAGGGAGAATCCCTTAGTTGCTATCATAAGCCTTCTACATAATTGAGTGTGCATATGACTAAAATCAGTTGCACTATGGAAGAGACATGAACAGAAGAAAAATGATTATGCAACCTAATCTATATATCAAAACAGAGAACAAACCTCACCCCTTGATCACCAAACAGTTCTTTCTGAGCCCTGTAAGAGGAAGCCCTGAAAAATAAATAATCTGGGCCTCTGAGTATTTTTAATTATGTGGCCTTGCAGTGTGTTCTGGTATTTTCTATTGCTTTGTTTTGAATAAAGTTTCCATAGTATTTGTGCAGATCTGTGGGCTTTGTTTCAATTCCTTGAAAAAGAAGCTAATAACCTGGAAACATGAGACACTCACCATTGGCAACATTATCATTTACTAACACAATCTTAGTTTTAAGAGTATATAGGTAACAATGACAACCCAATCAATACTAAATTTTCCTCTGTTAGTCATACCACAGATAATTCTTGGGCCAAAACCTTCCAATCAGTTAAAAAATTTAAGTCCAAAAAACAAAAATGAAATGTAATGACTATGCAAGCACTGCCGAGTCAAGAAACCAACTGTTTGCTGGTTTAGTTTACAAGGCTGCCACTAACCTACAATAAACCTGTATAAATATCTAGTTTTAGATATTACACCTAGGGTAAAACTTGCCTTTCAATCTGTATGGTAGTGTTTTCCAAACTGAGTCCCATGACGGACATGACCACATATTGTAGCCTTGCAGTATGAAACTCAGAAGTGACTAAATAATGGACTATGAAACTAGATTAAGTTGATTCAATAATCTAATTATCATGCCACAACTGTAAATCATTAAACATGCTCATAGTCTGACCGATAGAAGTTCCTTTCTTATATCTAAATATTTCCAGGTTACGTAAACTTCCAATATTAAGATGTTAAGAAATCAGTAGACAAAAATAATTTGCCAAAGATTCTTTACTGACAATAAATAATCTTATGTTTCCTCCAAAAGATGGAATATGAATCTCTTTAGAATGATCAAACTCTGGAAATTTTCATACAAGGCAACATGGAATAAATATGGCAATAATATTGTCAAGGCTTGATAAGTCATAAAGTAATAAAAATCTCAGTACATACTCAATATGTAAGATCATTTGTAAGATTGTTATGAGGGATGAAGTTTATTCAGTCATGGGAGGATGACATCTTAAGCATAGTTACATCAGTGGTTCAGTCAGAAGTTATAATTATTTTTGTACAAATACACAGAAGAACTCCTGAAATTGGACCGCATAGATAGAGCAGAGGAGATGCTGCCAGACGCTGTCATGCGAAACAAGATGTAAAGGCCACGAGCCATGTGGAAAAGTATAGATTTATAGAAATGGGTTAATTTAAGATGTAAGAACTAGCTAATGAGAAGCCTGAGGTATTAGGCCATACCATTTATAAATAATACAAGCCTCTATGTGTTTATTTGGGTCCGAGCAGCTGCAGGAGCTGGGCGGGACCAGAGAAAACTTTCAGCTATACCGCATAGCAACTTAACAGCAAAAAGGACCAAAGACTGCCATGCTAAAAATGATTCTATACATGCACAGACATTAACTACTTCTTTTGTAATATTTTAAACTGTTGTTGTTTTTATTTCACTTGTTTCCTTAAGAAAACTAGGTAATAATCATATTTTCTATTTTATATAGTTTTCTATTTTATGTCTATAAGGACTCAAAGTTAAATCAAGAAACTTTTATAAAGACAAACAAAGCTAAGGTATGACTGGCCCAAGCCTGTAATTCCAGCACTGTAGAGGCAGAGGCAAGAGGATCACATGTTCAAGTCCAGCCTGGTCAACATAAAGAGTTACAGACCAGTCTAAGCTACAATATCAAGACACTGTCTCACCACCTAAAAAAGACAAACGGTTATCTAGTTCCAACACTATATGTAGTTCATGTTGGCCTCAAACTCACAATTCTCCTAATTCCACCTCCTAAGTGCTAGGAATACAGAAGTACACCACGATATCTTCTCAAAATCAGCTGTTAAAAGCAAATGTCAATTTGAGTAACCAAAGTGGTGCACATGAGCCACCTAGTGGAAAATAATAAGTTTAATTATAAGGCAAATGTTATTGAGAACAGTGTATTATAATCTGTAAATAACAGCAGAGAACTAAGAAGATATCAAGAAAAATGAATGTCAGAATAGTCACAAATTTAATTGGAATCAGATATTACCAGAAAGTAAAGATGGAAATGTGAGCATTCATGGTGTGTTTTGTTTTTGTTTTTAAACTGTATAACCTGAATTTAAACAGACATTACAGAACATAAAGGCCCGAAGGAAAACAGACAGCAAACAGAACAGGGGGTGGCTAGCCAATGGTAGAGAGGGCCACGACCATAGAAACTCAGCCAGCCTGACCTTCTATGAAGAACCGGGGTGGGGGTGGGGGATGCACTGTACTCCTGCTGGACTCTCATCCAGCTCACCTGCAGGGCTGAGGCAAACCTAAAAAGTCCAGGTCCTCGAAAATGGAGAAGAAACAAACTAAGTAAAAAAACCAAACCAAAACAAACAAGCAACAACAACAAAAAGAAACCTGTAAAGTGAATGGAAAACTCCTTAGAGTACTCAAATCAACCCAACTGCTTATGAAAGTCAGAAGATGGGGTCTGAGACTAGCCACAAATCCCTTGAAAAAGTAAAACACTGTGGGTTCACTCCCAATTAGGAGGTGTGTTTTTCTCATCCACATTTAATGTTTTCAGATTATAAATCATTGGTACGACTGCTTTTACTTCCAAACTATGATTTCAGGTACACTACCCAAAACACTAGAGGGGTAGGTAGTGAGAAAATGTGTTTTCATTTGTATTTTTCCTATGCAGGGAAACAGATGACTGACTCCAAGGAACACAGAGACTAGGTTATGATACACAAATTCTAAGAAGGCAGAAACAAGAGTCATAAAAGATACAAACGCAATAATGTTACAGAAATCTCAGCTAAGCAGTTAGCCTGAAAAACAATTAGGTTTTTCTGAGATTCATTGTTTAGAAGGGGAGAAGGGATGAAAGCAAAAGGAGTGGATTGTGGGAAGAAAGGAATACAGAGCAAAACCAGCAAATGCTTAAAGAGCAAACAGTTGGTTTGACTGTGCAAACATTTCACAAAAGATCCTGCCAGAAATAACTCTAGCAAGGTAGGACGGACTTTTTCTGCACCACAGAGTCTGGAGAACTTGGCAAGGTCAATGGAAATAAGGAAAAGATTTGATCAGTACTGTAAGAAATCAACAGACTTGTGAAGTAGATATACATTAAATGAACAAGAATCTAAAATAGAAGAAATTTCAGCATGTGACTAGAAGGGCAGTGATATGGTAGACCCAAACAGAATCCACATTTACCATGCGTGACTAATGCATATGTAGAACTAGTTCATTATCTGCCTTGTGAAATCATATTCCACTGTAAGAATGCACTGCGATTAATGTGGTGTTATGATATGCTCACATCTGCTTACACGTTCCTAAAGTATTTGCCCCATTTTCTAGGAAGTCTGGGAGTTAACTGCTGGTTGACAGGATACATATGGACACCTCCAACTTTACTAGGTGACAGAAAATTAGTTTCCAACTGGAAGTGCCAACTCTTTGAATTCTTAAGGTTTTTTGTTTGTTTTTTCAAGATTTCAATTTGCGCTTTTCTAAGTACTAATAAGACTGGGCATATTTCCTGTCTGCTTACCTGTCAATTTTTTCTCACCTTTTTTTTTTTAGTTGATTTGTTAAAGTTCTTTATGTTTTCCTGGTAAAGGGCCTTTCAAGTTAAGTGTTGCAAATAATCACCCTTCACTTCTGCAAGGTCAGTGCTTTTGGAATCTTGATTAAGAATCTGTATTCCAACTTGTGTATCTTTTCTTCCTTCATATTTTAAGAGTTCTACAGTTATAATCTTTTACGCAAAGGTCTTCATTCAGTTTGAAACTGATCTTTGTTTGGTGTGAAGAAGATACCCAATTTTTGTTCCAGGTATATCCAATTATCTGGATACGGTTAGCTGAAGTCTTTAATGACTACCTGCAATGGTATTCTGCCATGTAGGAACTCTTCATATGCACAGAGGATAAGTGGCTCTAGGCTATCTCTTCTTTCCAATGTCTATTTTCTATCCTTGTTCCAATATTACAACTTTTTTTTTGTATTTTAATTTTATCTTAGTATCTAAAAGTGTTAATCCTCTAACTTTACTAGGAAACTCTAGATACAAACAACATAAATGTGTATAATTTAAATACCAGAACAAACGAAGTTTACAAAACTAACTTTTGATCTCCAGCACTGAAAAATTAAAATTGTGACAGACTTTCTAAACAATGACACAACTAAACCACATCTGAATTGGAACAATAAATTGCAAACAAAAACTACAAAAAAAATGACAGCTTGGATTAAAGCAACAACAAAAATTAAGACTTGTGGGATATACTGATGAAGTAGTTTGAAGAAAAGGTATGCCCTTAAAGTACATACTAAGTAAAGATGAGAGAGCATAAAAATTAATATGACAAATTGTCAAATGATGAACAAAATCAAAAGTTAGGTCTTTCAAAATATAAAATGAAGTTAGAAGTCTCACACTTTCTGATCTCAAAACTTAATACCTAATTACAGGAATCAAATTCAGTATGGTTCTGGTGTAAGGATAATATAGATGAATGAAATAGAAGCCAAAGTCCAGAAATAAATCCACACATCAATGATCAACTGATTTTGACTAGGGTGCTGAGACAGTTTAGCATGAAAAGAACAGTGTCTTCAATAAAGTGAAAAGTAAAAGTAGTGCTATTGACCTGTGTTCAAAAATGAATCAGAAAAGATTGCAGACCTAAGCCTGAGAGTGAAATTATAATAAAGACTCTTGGAAGAAAAAAATGAAGGAGGATTTTCATGACTCTAGATATGACTGTTTAGTTTTAGATAAGACACCCAAACTACAAAAAAAGATGAAAAATACAAAGATGAGCTGGACTTCAACAAAATTAAAACCCATGCATCAAATGAAGCAAAAGACAACCCACAGACTGTTTAACATGAAAAACATAGCCTAACCTACAATTCTCCAAAGAAGATAAACAAATGGCAGTAAGTACTTGGAAAGTGTTCAATACTAACCATCTCGCAAATGTAAATCAAAACCACATGACATGACTTGAACAAGAGTGTGTTGGTCTGAATGTAATTCACCCCCATAAGCTCATAGGGAGTGGCACTACTAGGAGGTGTGGCTTTGTTGGAGTAGGTATGGCCTTGTTGGAGGAAGTGTGTGTTACTGTGAGGGTGGGCTTTGAGGTCTCATATATACTCAAGCCATCACTTCCAGTGTCTCAGTTCACTTCCTATTGCCTACATAAGATATAGAACTCTCAGCTACCTCTCCAGCACTGTGTCTGCCCGTATGCCACCATGTCCCACCATGATAATGGACTGAACCTCTGAACTGTAAGCCACTCAATCAAATGTTTCCTTTATAAGAGTTGCTGTGGTCATGATGTCTCTTCACAGCTATAGGAACCCTAACTAAGACAAAAGGCAACACCAATAGGCATACTAACACATCATATAAGTAACAGTACAGAAACTGAGCAGGAAATGTATGTTTTTGTTTTTGTTTTTTCCCCTGAGATATGTTTCTCTGTGTAGCCCTGGATGTCCTCAAACTCACTGCTCTGCCTCCCAAGTGCTGGGATTAAAAGGCATGAGCCAGCACTGCCCAACCTGTATTTATATATTTAAAAATACACACCCACACATGTTTTTAAAAAGGCCAAAAATTTGAGAGGGCTACAAGGGAGCAGTTGAATGGAGGAAAGGGAGGGGGAAAATGATGTAATTATTACAATCTCAAAAACAATTATATCCCTCCCCCAAAGGACACAACTCCATATTCATTAGGGTGGCTGTAATACAAAAGACAGGTAATAAGCATTGGCTAAGATGTGAAGAAATCAATCCCTGTACATCACTAGCAGGAAAAGAAGATGATGAAACATTATTTTATGTCAGGTGAGTACCTCAATAAATTAAAATAGTGCAGTGCTAAATCTATACTCAAAAGAACTAGAAAAAAAAGATACCCAAATAAAAAATATATACATGAATGCTCACAGTAGCACTATTCACAATACCCAAATGGTGTAAGTAACTCAAGTTCATAATGAATGGATAATCAACTATGTATGGTACATATAGGCAATGGAGTATCATTCAGAAAGGAAGTACTGACACATATTACAGCATAGATAAAATTTTGAGGACATTACATTAAATCAGACATACATTGTATTACATGAAATAATCTACATAAGCAGTCTACAGAGATAAAAACTAAATTGGCAGCAATCAGGAGCTAGGGCAGGAGGAAGAGAGAATGACTACTTCAGACACAGAATATCCTTTTGAGGTCAGAAAATATTTTGGAAATGTGTAGTGGTTGGGGATGGGCATACAATACTGTATGTATATTAATGGTAAATCTTATGTGTACTTTACAATTAAAATAGTCATTAATAAGGGAAAACTTATCAAAAACTCACCACCTGAGAAAGACTCTCATATTTTCCAGTTCCTCAAATGCTGCTTGAGGCTGATGAGAAGAAAGTTTCCATGCTTTAAAAAAATGCCTTTAGGGCCAGGCAGTGGTGGCCTTTAATCCCAACACTCAAAGAGGCAGAGGCAGGCGGATGTCTGAGTTCGAAGCCAGCCTGGTCTACAGAGTAAGTTCCAGTACACCCAGGGATACAGAGAAATCCTGTCTCAAACAAACAAACAAATAAACGGGGGCTGAAGAGATGGCTCAGCAGTTGAGAAAACTGGCTGCTTTTCCAGAGGACCTGGGTTTGATTCCCAGCACCCACAGGGAGGGAGGTTCACAAATTGCAACTTCAGTTCCAATGCCTTCTCTGGCCTTCTTGGCAAATGTATGAAGGTGGTGCATAGACATACATGCAGAATCCATACACACAAAGTAACAATAAATCCTTAAAAATGTTTTTAATGCCTTCCTAGATAACAGTCAGTTTAAGTGTCTGGGTTTAAGTTTCCAGAAATTGCCTTCCTTTAGCTCATTTCCCTGACAATTTTCTACCTGAGGAATTTTTTTTAAAGGGTTTTATTTTGAATAAGTAAAGATCCAAAGGAAGTAAAATGTTTCACTTTTTCGCAAAAGAGAATAGTTATGTCCCTGAGACATCTTTGTGCATTCATACCATAAAAATCCTACTCACTATAAAAATGAATGTGATACACCCAACATTTTAGATAGATGTTAAAGACTGTTTTAAAAATCTGGCCTCAAACAGAAAAAAAAAAAAAAATTTGTGTAACTAGAGAAAAGATAGCAGACTAGTTCTTGCCAGGGACTAAGAGTGAGAACAAAGAGGGAAAGGGGTATTTTATAGTTTAAGGATTTATATACAGATCGGTAATCTATTTGGAGAAAATTTTGTATCAAGTAGAAGGTTTAGTAAAGGTTCATTTTGTAGCCTATCAATATCCAAACGACTATGCCAGCAGTATCTGCTGAAGAGACCATCCTAGCTAAGCAAGTTGTATATACCTCTGTCAAAAATCAACTGGAGGCCTAGCTCACTGGCATGGACCTGTAATCCCAGCCACTTGGGAGGCAGAGACAGGAAGCTAGAAGCCAGCCCATACAACATAACAAAACCCCATCTCAAACAAAGCAAAAATTACACAATTGGCCTTGTGTGGAGCAAAGTCTGAATTTTAATGTGTTCTAATGACCTACAGGGGTCAATCATCTATCTGTCCACCAATGTCACACTGTCCTGGTCTGGCTAAGTATATGATGAAAAGGTAAAAACCACTGGGAAAAACAGCAGAAGGCACAATTTTAAGCAGGGGCAGCTCTTCAGGAATAACAAGAGGGAGTTATGAATAGTATCGAATCTGTAAACTCAAAAAGTAGCTCACACAGTTATGCAGCTTTAAAATGTTATGGAAAAAGCTAATCTGTTACCCTAAACTTCTTAAGCTCCACGAACCATACTTGCATATACCTGTAATCCCAGAATTTGGGAGATTGAGGCAGGAGGATTCTAAATTCAAGGCTAGCTTAGGTTACATAGTAAGTTTGTCTGCTGAACTCTGTCTCAAAACACAACCCAAAATATTACCCATCAGAATTGCCTCTGTGGTCATGGAGGTGACCCATAATTAAGAGTCAAATTATCATGTGACCTTTGTTTATTCTGATACATTTTGTTTTTTACCAACTATTTAATTCTCATTCCCTAAGTGCAGGTTGGCTAACTGGAGACACTGCAAGCACCTCAGAAATATTCACTGGGTCATCAACCAAAGATTCCAGACTACTGCAAGCTCAAAACAAATATCCCAGGCTTAAAACTGGCAAAGTTATTACACATACTCCCACATATATTTATGCACAGCACCACCATCTTTTCTCCACTTCCTTTTACTCCTGCCCTCTACATCTTTTTCTTTCTTTTTTTGGTTTTTTGAGACAGGGTTTCTCTGTGTAGTTTTGGTACTTGTCCTGGATCTCGCTCTGTTGTCCAGGTTGGCTTTTTTCTTACAAACACAAAGGAAAATCTGCAAAAGATGCACTGCTTGACTTAAGAGGCAAGTCAAAACTACAACCAACAGAATCTTTAACTTCTGTCAAATCAGTCAAGTGTTCTGGGCACTGGGCTTTACATCCCCCACGTCAAAGAAAATAATGTTTAATCAACTGCCAGCTGTCATAACCATGAAGAAGTTCCACAACTTTGAATTTGATTCAGGCCTCCATCTCCCAAATCCTTCTAGGAGACATTAGTGCTCCAAACTTCCCTGTATCTGCAACCCCCCTGCAAAGCATCTGCTTTACCTCTGAAAGAAATCCTGTATCATCTCAAAAAGCACTTATCTCGTTGTCCTCTCAAATGCTACTAGGAGGTTTCCTGCTTCCTCCTTGCTGCTATCATCACTGCTTACCTAGACACACACACAAAAATTCTGTTTTAAAACTCATGTTTACTCAGCGCTCCTCCTGCTGTTGTGGTCAACCTATCAACTGCCTAGTCACACCATTACCAGTAAGTTTCACACCTAGCTAAAACTTTCCTCTTTAGCTTGTAGATCCTGCTATCGTTGTGAGTGATAGCCACAAGTGAGACTAAACCCTCCAAAACCGAAGTTTTTCAGTTCTTTTGACCATGGTCAGCTACAATAATCTACCCATCTGTCTACTCGTCACCACCTGTGCTATGATTATCATCTGAATTGATTCACTTCTAGAAATAGTACAGCATCCCTAACAACCTCAATATCTTCTCACATCTTAATTTATTGTCATCAATATGAACACTACCTGACCTTAGAGGGCCTTCGGTATCTTAAAACTCTACTCCCCCCTACCTATCTTCTTTTACTATATACTTTCTTAGTCAACTTTAATTTCATGTTCTATCTTATTTAAAGATATTCTTACCAATACACCAAACTCCTTAAATTCCAGATTTGCAAAAATGCCAACTCTAAATCAATCTTCCTTTCTTGTGACTACATCAGGTCCAAATAGAAATTAGCATAGGAGGACAGATGAATACAACTGTCACTGCATGACCAACCTTTATGAGTGCACACTACTACTCATTCTGTTAAAATTACTTTCCATTCTCTGTAACACTCATTTCAGATGTTCTCCATCTTCAAACCACCCACTCCCATCATTTCTTTCTCTTCACAAAGTAATAAAACAGGGGCCCTACAAGGCTGCTACCAAATTCATTTACTCTGTTAAAATTTTTCATTTATTTTAATTTATTATGTGTGTGTGCCTGCTTGTCTGTATAAGCAGCACATACAGGCAGGCACTCTTGAAAGCCAGAAGAAGGTATCAGATCAACAGGAACTGAAATTAGAGGTGGTTGTTGAGTGCTAGGATCTGAACCTGGGTCCTCTGGAAGAGCAGCAAGTGGTCTTAACAGCTGAGCCTTCTCTCCAGTCCTTTCATTATCGGAACAGCTCCCAACTCTAAATTCAGTCACCACCAAACAGATCTCACTGAAGCTACCAATAATTAGTCATTTCCCTCAAAGCACATTTCACCTGTTCTTTCAGAAGCATGAACACTGTCTGTCACAACTGTATCACTAAACTGTTCTCGTGAGGCCATTCAAAAATGCTCCCCTAAACTCAGTAACTGAAATCAGTTTTCCTCTCTTATAGTAATAGCTAAATGAAACTGTCATTAGATGCTGGAAAACACAAAGACTGGGGTTCTAAGCCATATATCTATGGTTTCTATTGCTGTGATAGAACACCATGACCAAAAAGCAACTTCAAGAGAGAAGAGTTTATTTCACTTCCACTTCCACATCAGTCATGAAAGAAGTCAGGGTAGGAACACTATGTAGACTAGAGGAAAGGCATCAGAATTCTGCAGTCGTAATCCTCCCAAGGCTTTGGCTGAAAACGAATCTATTCTACACATGCATAGGACAAAACTTTCAAGTATGAGGCAAAAGGCAAGTTTTGCCTGGGAGTTATATAATGTAGGATTGGTTGTCTGTGCTTTACCCTGAAGCACTGCCCCTAGTGAGGCAGCAGGTAACTGCTAGGTACCTGCCCACCCCACCCGCGGGGCATGACCCAGACAGGGACCCCTTAAGACCTGGGAGTATATGCTTTCCCTTTCTTCGCTGTCTCATGGTCTTGGATGCTGGTGCTGTGTATCAAGGCAGAGTTCTCCTGAGAACCACGTTGGACCACGCCCCACTCCTTCTGGATTCTGTGACCAACTCAGTTATTCTTGTTGTTGAGTTAAACCCTGAATAAATTCCTTTGATCTTCAAACAGACTCCATGGAATTATCCCATTATCTGGCCCCCATTTTCCTATTAACATGATTCAGAACTTAGGAAGAAAGATCAAAGAATTAGCACAGATTTCCTTCCTATCTAAAACTAAGGAAGTCAGAGATAAACTTTTTTAAAATTTCAATTTGGAGCTAGAGAGATGGCTCACTGAAAAAGAGTATGTCCTATATGTGTGGGCCCTTGCCACTTTCAGAGGACCCAGGTTTGGTTACTAGACACAACGTATCTGCCACCTGTATCTCTAGTTCCAAGGGATCTGAGGCTCTTTTCTGACCTCTATGGGTACCTGCCCACACATATACAGACAACAGGCACATACACATATAAATAAATCTTTTTTTTAATTAAATGAGTTTTTAGCTAGCCTACAAGACATAGTCTTTTTCTTAACAACGACTCCAAAGTAATCAGTCAAAATAAACATAGAACTCAAGATGATATCACTGCCACCTGCTTTAAGTCCTGTTTATCTTGTGGATGATAAATGGCCCAAAATAACTGCCAAATGTGCTAGCATCCTTCCATTTCCAAAGTAAGCTTAAAGAAAACTATATGGGGTCACAGTAACACAGCAAAGAAACCATGGCATCTAGATCCACGTTTTTACCAAAAAGGAAAAGATAGGTTTGGTTTTACTTTCTGTTGTTGTTGTTTTGTTTTGTTTTGTTTTCAGTTTTTCGAGACAGGGTTTCTCTGTGTAGCTTTGTGCCTTTCCTGGAACTCACTCTGTAACCCAGGTTGGCCTCGAACTCACAGAGATTTGTCTGCCTCTGCCTCCCGAGTGCTGGGATTAAAAGCAAGTGCCACTACCACCCAGCTGGTTTTACCTTTTAATTAGAAGAGTGTGCTTGTTTTCTCCTGTGGCCCCTGCTATAAACACTCCTACTCTGGTCTCTGGTCTTCAAGTCTGCATTTGATTTGAATGTAGCTGTCTTTGATGCACTTCGTATAGGCTTCTGTTATGAAGCCGGTTTTCTGCAGTTGATGATTCATGACAATTATCAACACTGATGATTACTGTGCTTCCTACAGTTAGCCCTCTGGCCCAACAGGGGGGGCATTTCCACCAATGAGCAAGTCATAAATGTTAACCTCTGTCCTACTGACCATCTAGCTTTCCACCTCCAGGCACAGCATGTCCACTATCTCCTGGATCTTGTACATGTCAGAAAACATCATGATTATATGATGAGGTCCCAGGAGATAACCATAGCAGCTGGAGGAAACAACTGTAGCATGTGAGGTAGAGAAAAAGGAAGAGCAGAAACTACATCATAGTTCTGACAAACAATGTATCCAATCAGAAGTGTTTAGCATTTGCCACATTCACCTTTCTGACATAATCTCCTAAGAGCTTTCTAGTCCTCAGACCACAGGATGACAAATGTAGTGTAACAAACTATGGCAACATTTAGGGAGCCCTTATTGAAACAGTATTTTCCAAAAGATTAATACATGCTGTTTCAAACCCAAACACAGGCAAGACTCATTTAAAACACAGTACAGATGACTGGATTTTAATACAGACTGAAAATATTACGTGGTTTCAGATTCCACATTGCAATTAATTTGTTAAATTCCCATGTAATATAAGAATTCCAAATTATCTGTGTTGTGATATGGGAAGTGTATTTAAGAACTTTTCCCCACTATCTGCTAAATTACAAAGCCTCCCCAGAAAAGTGTTTGTAAGCCACTTTCTCATGGAACACTATTTTTATAAGAACCACTGGCACACAAACTATGTGTGCCTAAAAAAGGTGTGTGTGTGTGTGTGTGTGTGTGTGTGTGTGTGTGTGTGTATGTGTGTGAGAGAAAGAGAGAGAGAGACAGAGAGACAGAGAGAGGAGACATATTCAAGCATGCTCAAGCACATCAGGCTGTACAAAACTCAGGATCCTCCTACTTCTGCCTAAGTGCTAGAGTTACAGACAAACTATAGTGACTTGAAATAGGGCACACAGAAGATATTTTCTTGATAATGACTAAAGTGAGCCTATCACTTCAAAAAAAAAAAAAAAAAAAAAGCAAATAGCAGTGTCCACACACAAGGACAAAACTCAAACTCTCAAGTGAAAATTAAATTTTCAGAAAATTTATATCTATTCCATGAGAGATCCAAGGATTTTGCTGCTATCATATAAGGAAGCAGCTTTCAAAATCCTTGCTATTGCCAGAAATAGGAATGCATGTCTATAATTCCAACATTCAAGAGGAGGGAGGTGGATCTCTGAGTTTAAGGCCAGCTTGATCTACAATATGAGTTCCAGGCTAACCAAGACTATATAGTGAGGCAAGGTTTCAAAATAAAAACAACAAACAAAAAGCAAAATCTTTTCAAAAACTATGTGTCATGAGGGTAGTGAACCAGCAGGCTCTAGTAACTTCAGGAAAGCAGATAGGGCAAAAAATAAGCCAGGAAAGGGGATGTAGAAGTGCCATGTTAACATATCAAAGAATAATAATTTTAAATTCTGACCCAAAATTAAGGACTGTGAATAAAACATGCTTTTCCTATTAAAATAACAACCCTCCAATTCTAGCAGGAACTATATACAAAAATACCAGCTACAGACATTGTCTTATGAAGCACTTTAGTTTCATTTAACCTTATATCACAAAATACTTTAAAATTCATACTTTAGATTTAATATACTTTTTAAAGTCTCGATGTTTGGAAAGAAATGTCATTATTCATGAAAACAGTAGCAAAGGACACTAATTCAAAGGAATACACAAGAAGCTCTAAATACTTCCAATTAAGCATCTCAAAACTTCTGCTTAAATACGTGGGTCCTGCAATATCATACCAATGTACTCTGGTGACAGGAGTGCCACCTTTTACACTGTAATGAACAGGAGGGGAGGAAGACCATGATGCAGAATCACAGGCCTCACTATGCATCAGATATAATGTTGTTAATTGATTTTATCTTACCTTAATTTCCCCTTCTATAAAATTCAAAAGAGGCAGGAACAAGAGTACTGGGAAAAGAGTATGAACAACTATTTGTGAAGTGTATATACGTACTCATTTTTTTTTTTTAATTAAGCTAAATTCAAATGCTTTAAAAAGTGGCAAATTATAGAAGATGCAGAAACGCCAAACCAGCTAACCCAGAATATTACAAAGTGAATAATTAAACTTTTAAAAATGGTATAGCCTCTGGTGTTCAACTGTCTCTTCACCTAGTATAAGATATTAACTGCTGAACTACAAATTACTAACTAACCTAAACTGAGTAGGAAAATACTGTTTTTGAAATGAAGATTGTTCTCAGTCACTCTTGCAGAAACCACCCAAATCTCAAGTAGCAAAGCAGTTCAAAGTTTAAAGAAAGAAATGTGCTGTGGGATATCGTTCTATATGCTATGACTCTGTGTTGCTCTGACTGTTTGATAAATAAAATGCTGATTGGCCAGCAGCCAGGCAGGAAGTATAGATGGGATAAGCAGACAAGGAGAATTCTGGGAAGAGGAAGGCTAAGTCAGGAGTCACCAGCCAGACACAGAGGAGGCAAGATGACAAGGCAGAACTGAGAAAAGGTACCAACCCACATGGCTAAACATAGATAAAAATTATGGGTTAATTCAAGTGTAAGAGCTAGTCAGTAGTAAGCCTGAGCTAATGGCCATACAGTTTGTAATTAATATAAACCTCTGTGTGTTTATTTGGGTCTGAGCGGCTGCAGACTGGGTGGGACACAGGAAAACTTCCAACTACAGAAATAGACAATCATGTAAAATTAAGTCTGAATACAACTTCCTAAAGAGAGTGTCTCAGGTTAAGGCATGATAAATACAAGTGAAACACTTACTCTGCCAGCAAGCAAGGAAACAGTCATTACCCGGTCAAAATGACAAAGACGCCACCTCAAGAAATTCCCATTGAACACAAACATGGAACACTTGGTACATAAAGATTAATAATACCACCTAAAGCAGGTACTACAAGAAAAACAGGGTAGAAATCGATGGAATTGGAATCAGGGAAATACATGAAACCAACAAAAAAACAAAAGCTGGCTATCTGAAAATGTAAATATAACAGATATATCTCTAGGCAGGAATGAAGAGGAAAAGAGTTGTTCTAGAGAAAAAAGTCAGAAGGGAAGTAAGAGGGAGAAGGAGATAGCAGCAACAGCTGAGCCTTGTAGTGTAGGCCTGTAACTGCAGCTACTAAGGAGGCTGAGGCAAGAGGATCACTTCAAGGCCTGCAAGAGCTACAGAGTACAGCCCTCTCCAGCAACATCAGCAGACCCTATAGGCACAAGCGCCACCCACATCAGTTGGAAAAACAGACCCCTACAGGCACAAGTAAAGTCCACACCAGCCAGAAGAACTGGACAATATGCTGGATCTAGACACTCAATCCACCACAAACCTCAGCTGAGATAATCCTACACGACCTGACAACCAGCCAATGACCAGAACCCTTGGCCATTGAGGCCAAAAGACAATAAAGAAAACATACAGCAAAAGAACAAAAGACCCATCCAACACAGACATCACAAGAAGCAACACCTGTTCCTATAATTATCCCAAACCCAGATGGGTAAATGGCAGTCTAAGAATACATTCAACAACATAAAGAGCAATATGGCACCACCAGAACCTAACGATTCTGCCAACAGCAAGCCCGGAACATCCCAGGGCAGATGAAGCAGAAGAAAATGGCCTTAAAAATAATTTTATGAAGATGACAGAGGCCCTTAAAGAAGAAATGAAAAATTCCCTTAAAGAAATCAAGGAAAAGACAAACAAAAAAATGGAAGAAATCAATAAATCCCTTAAAAAAAAAAAAGCCAAGAAAAAACAAACAGGTGAAGGAAACAGTTAAAGACTAGAAAACTGAAATAGAGACAATAAAGAAAACACAGAGAATTTTAGAAATGGAAAATCTGGGGAAATGAACAGGAACTACAGTTGCAAGCATAACCAACAGAATACAAGAGATGGAAGAGAATCACAGGCATTGAAAATACGATAGAAGAAATAGATTCATCAGTCAAAGAAAGTGTTAAATCCAACAAATTCTTAACACAAAACATCAAGGAAATCTGGGACACCATGAAAAGACCAAACCTAAGAATAACAGGGATAGAAGAAGAATAATTCCAGCTTAAAGGCCCAGAAAAAATATTCAACAAAATCATAGAAGAAAACTTTCCCAACCTAAAGGACATGCCTATGAAGATACAAGAAGCTTACAGAACACCAAATAGATTGGACCAAAAAATAAATAAATAAATAAATAAATAAATAAATAAATAAATAAAATAAATTAAAAAAAGAAAGTCCCCTCGACACATAACAATCAAAACTCTAAACATACATGTAGTAGAATATTATTTTAAGGTGTGTTACTTTTGTTTATGTTGCATTTGTTTAACTCTGTAAGGCTGTGTTACTGTACCTGTCTAAAATACCTGATGGTCTAATAAAAAGCTTAATGGCCAATAGTAAGGCCAGAGAAAGGATAGGTGGGGCTGGCAGACAGAGAATATATAGAGGGAGAAATTTGGGAGGAGGACTCCAGGGGCCAGCCATCCAGCTACTCAGCAAGTCACAGAATAAGAGTAAGATTTACAGAAGTGAGAGAACAGGAAAAGCCCAGAGGCAAAAGGTAGACGTGATAAGTTAAGGGAAGCTGGCAAGAAACTAAGCTAAGCTAAGGCTGGGCATTCATAATTAAGAATAAGCCTCCTTGTGTGTTTTATTTGGGAGCTGGGTGGCAGGCCCCCTAAAAAGAGCCAAAATACTAACAACAACACATATAGAATAAAGAAAAGAATATTAAGAGCAGCAAAGGAAAAAGGTCAAGTAACATATAAAGGCAGACCTATCAGAATTATACCTGACTTCTCAATGGAAACTCTGAAAGTCAGAAGGTCTCGGGCAGAAGTTCTACAGATACTAAAAGACCATGGATGCCAGCCCAGACTACCAGCAAAGCTTTCAATCACCGTAGATGGAGAAAACAACATATTCCATGATAAAACCAGATTTAAACATTACATATCCACAAATCCAGCCCTACAGAAAGTACTAGAAGGAAAACTCCAACCCAAGGAAGTTAGCTGCAACCACCAAACAAAGGCAATTGATAACCTCACGCCAGCAAATCCCAAAGAAGGAAAATACTACCACCAAAAAAAATGACAGGAATTAACAATCACTGGTCATTAATATCCCTTAACATCAATGAACTCAATTCACCTATAAAAAGACACAGGCAGAACATACCACCCAAACACAAAATATATACTACCTTCTCAGCACCTCATGGAAGTTTCTCTAAAACTGACCACATACTCGATCACAAAGCAAATCTCAACATATACAAAAAAAAAAAAAATGGAATAAGTCCTGTATCATATCAGATCACCATGGCTTAAAGTTAGAATTCAACACCACCACAAATTACAGAAAGCCTACAAACTCATGGAAACTAAGCAACACTCAACTGAATCACCACTGGGTCAAGGAAGAAATAAAGAAATTAAAGACTTCCTAGAATTCAATGAAAATGAATGCACAACATACCCAAACTTATGTGAAAGCTGTGCTAAGGGGAAGTTCATAGCACTAAATGTCTACATAAGGAATTTGGAGAACTCTCACAGTAGCTACTTAACAGCAAACCTGAAAGCTCTAGAACAAAAAGAAGAAAACTCACTCAGGAAGAGTAGATGACAGGAAATAATCAAACTAAAGGCTGAAATCAATAAAAAAGACACAAAGAGAACAATACAAAGAATCAGCTCTTTGAGAAAATCAACAAGATAGACAAACCCTTATCCAAACTAACTAAAGGCAGAAAGAGAATATCCAATTAACAAAATCAGAAATGAAAAGGGAGACAACAACAGACACTGAGGAAATTCAGAGAATCATTAGTTCATACTTCAAAAACCTGTACTCCACAAAATCACTAAATATAAAAGAAATGGACAATTTTCTGGATAGGTACCACATACCAAAATTAAATCAAGACAAGATAAACAATTGAAGTAGACCTATAACCTGTAAGGAAATAGAAGCAGTCATCAAAAGTCCTCCCCCCACCCCCCACCCCCAAAAAAAAAAAAAACCCAGGGCCAGATGGTTTCAGTGCAGAATTCTACCAGAATTTCAAAGAGCTAATACCAATACTCGTCAAGTTGCTCCACACAATAGAAACAGAAGGAACATTGCCAAACTTTTTTTTAAAATGAGGTTATAGTTACTGATACCCAAACCACACAAAGATGCAACAAAGAAAGAGAATCACAGACCAATCTCCCTCATGAATATTGATGCAAAAGTACTCAATAAAACACTGGCAAACAATCTTGAGAACGCATCAAAAAAATCATCCACCATGATCAAGTAGGCTTCATCCCAGAGATGCAGGGATGGTACAACTTACGAAAATCTGTCAATGTAATCCACCAACAAACTGAAAGAAAAACAAAAACAAAAACACAAGATCATCTCATTAGATGCTGGAAAAGCCTTCAATAAAATCCAACACCCCTTCATGATAAAGGTCTTGGAGAGATCAAGGATACAAGGAACATATCTAAACATAGTAAAAGCAATATACAAATCGACAGCCAATATCAAATTAAATGGAGAGAAACTCAAAGCGATTTCACTAAAATCAGGAACAAGACAAGGTTGTCCACTCTCTCCATATTCAATATAGTGGAGTTCTAGCTAGAGCAATAAGACAATAAAAGGAGATCAAGGGTATACAAATTGGAAAGGATGAAGTCAAATTTTTGCTATATGCAGATGATATGATAGTATACAGCAGTGACCCCCAAAATTCTACCAGGGAACTCCTACAGCTGATAAACACCTTGAGTAATGTGGTGGGATACAAGATTAACTTAAAAAAAAAAAATCAGTAGTCTTCCTATATAGAAATGATAAATGGGCTGAGAAGGAAATCAGAGAAACATCACCCTTTACAACAGCCACAAATAATATAAAATATCTTGGGGTAACTCAAACCAAACAAGTGAAAGACCTGTATGACAAGAACTGTAAGTCTTTCTTTGAAGAAAGAAATTGAATATATCAGAAAATAGATTTCTCATGCTCTTAGATAGGTAGAATCAACATATAAAAATGGCAATCTTACCAAAAGCAATCTACAGATTCAATGCAATCCCCATCAAAAATTCCAACGCAATTCTTTACAGAACTCAAAAGAACAATACTCAACTTCTTAAGGAAAAAAAAAAAAAAAAACCAGGATAGCTAATACAATTCTGTACAAAATAAAGAACTTCTGGATGCATCACTATCCCTGACTTCAAGCTCTACTATAGAGCTAAAGTAATAAAAAACAACTTGGTATTGGCATAAAAACAGATACATGGATCAACAGAATTGAATTGAAGACCCTGACATAAATCCATACACCTATGAACACCTGATTTTTGACAAAGAAGCCAAAATTGCACAATGGAAAAAAGAAATTTCTTCAACAAACGGTGCTGGTCTAACTGGATGTTGGCATGCAGAAGAATGCAAATAGATCCCTATCTATCACCAGGCACAAAACTCAAGTCCAAGTGGATCAAAGACATCAACATAAATCCAGTTATACTGAACTTGATAGAAGAGAAAGTGGGAAGTAGCCTTGAATGGATTGGCACAGGAGACCACTTCCTGTATATAATACCAGTAGCACAGACACTGATATCAACAATTAATAAATGGGACCTCCTAAAACTGAGAAGCTTCTGTAAGGCAAAGGACATGGTCAGTAAGACAAAACAGCAGCCTACAGAATGGGAAGAGATCTTCACTACCCCACATCTGACAGAGAGCTGATCTCCAAAATAATGAACTCAAGAAACTAGACATCAAAATACCAAATAATCCAATTAAAAAATGGGGTACAGATCTAAACAGAGAATTCTCAACAAAAGAATCTCAAATGGCTGGAAGACATTTAAGGAATTGCTCAATATCCTTAGTCATCAGGGAAATGCAAATCAAAACGACTCTGAGATACCATCTTACACCTGTCAGAATGGCTAAGATCCAAAACACTGATGACAGCTTATGTTGGAGAGAATGTGCAGTAAGGGAACACTGTAGATGTAACCGACCGCCTTATCAAATAAGAAACACAGAGCCAATGTAAAGGTGAAAGCCCAAGAGGTCAGAGCCAGAAGCTTACCCGCTTTCCGCCAGCTAGCTTCTCCCGCCAAGAGAGCTCTCCGAAAAGGGAGTTTCTTCCTGTGCGGTGGATTTATAAAGAGTCCTGTTTCTTCCTTCTCATTGGTTATAAACTAACTACGTGGCTGTCTCGTCACAGTCTCTCTGTCCAGACCTCCCAAGTTTTCTATGGTTGGTATTGAGATCAAGGGCGTGTGTCTCCAATGCTAGCTGTATCCTTGAACACACAGAGATCTACCTAGCTCTGCTTACCAAGTGCTGGGATTAAAGGCGTGCGCCACCACCGCCCTGGCTTTCGCTATGGCTTGCTAATAGCTCTGACCCCTAAGCAACTTTATTTATTAACATACAAATAAAATCACATTTCAGTACAAATAGAATACCACTATAATAACTCAGAAGCTTAAGGACCATTTTATTACCATTTGAAAGAAAAAATAGGGCAGGCAAGCTAAAACTCTCAGCAGCTTGGAAAAAGAATGAAAGGTAAGAAACAATCAGGCATACAGGAGCAGGGCAGGGACATGCCTCAGTCTAACAGGATCCTAGGCAGTCAGAAGGGCGTCTGTCTTCCAGCTTGCTTTCAGGCCTTTAACCCTTTGTTTTGGAAGGCTACTCTCTTGCCAACATCCCTCCTGAATGGAATCCAGCTGAAGACTCCTGAGGCATTTGTTGCCTTTCTCCTGGCTCCACCCAGGCCTCTGGGCTTCCTGCGTGGGTCCCTCTCAGGATGACCCCAATGCCATGACCTCATAATTCACAGGACCCCAGGGCCCCTGACTGGCCTCTGGCTGGCCGCTGGCTTCCTGTCTTTTCCTGGATACCTCCATTTGGGGCCTGACTCTTCTCTTCTCAGATGGAAGGCAGCAGAACGCCTGTAACAGACAGGCCCCAATCCTCCTTGCCCACCTCTTGCAGCTTCTCCACGCACCTTGGATTGTGTCTGCAGTCCCACTGTGCTGTGTCCCTGTGGGGTCCCGGACAGCACCATGAGTGGGTGTCCTCTTCTGCAGGCAGTGGCGGGGGGCAGTTATAGGCACAATGACACTTCTTCTGAGCCTCTGCCCTACCTGCTGGCTGACCTTTGTAGAGTCAGTTTTCAAGGATAATGAGAGAAGGGATTGAAAGGCTGGCACATCAGTTGTCCTCTTTTGGCACCCAGGGAAGGCGACAGGATCTGTGGGCGTGGGAAAAGGTGTCGTTCCTGGTCGCACTGCTTTGGTTTGCCTAATGACGCCACCCTGCTGGCGTGCCTGGCGTTGCAGTAGGCCATAGGTTGCCATGGGTTCATTGAATAACCTACGGAGTAAAGATTTCCGGATGTGACATGGGTGGAACCCCATCTCTACCATGGCTGCCATGATTGCAGGGTCCGGGTGGCTAGGGCTCATCTCATCACATGGGCTTGATGAACCCTCATCTCCTTCCCTAAGCCAAGGATGCCCCATAATGTCCTTTAGTGTTGGTCTCTTCCTAGGGTTTACAGTTAATAAGCGGTGGATAATGTCCTGCAGCTCTTGTGAGAGGTGGGAAGGAACCGCATACAGTCCTAGCAAAACATTGCGCTTAAGTTCTTCAAAGGTGGAACCATCAAACGGCAGGGTCCCGGTCACCATAAAATATAGGAGAACACCTAAGTTCCAAGTATCCACTTTGGTGCCAACATAGGGTTGGCGCAGGAACAATTCTGGGGCACCAAATCGTAAGGCACCACAAAACCTTAAAAGCCTCCTCCCAGGTCTGATTAAGGCACCCAGGCCAAAGTCTATAATTTTGACTTTGCCCGTAGCATCCACCATGATATTGTCTGGTTTGAGGTCTCTGTGCACTATGCCTTGGTCATGGCAATAGCACATGGCATGTACGATCTGTCTGAATACCTTCCGGGCTATGTCCTCCTCCAGGTAGCCGACTTGTTGAATCCAGTCCCACAGCTCGCGTCCCTCAGCCAGTTCCAGGATCAGAAAGATGTTCCGTTCTGTTTCAATGATCTGGAGCAGTGAGATGATATTGGGATGGTTCATCCTCTTCATTATCGCCACTTCAGACCAAAGCCGGAAGGCCTGGTGCTTCCGCTTCAGCAGGACTTTTATTGCCACTTTAGCGCCTGTGAGGCGGTGTTGGGCGAGCTTCACCTTGGCGTAGCTTCCCTGACCTATGGTCTTCAGGATGGTATACTGTGCCAGGAGAGTCTCATACGAGAGGATGCGCACAGGGCTGGGCCCTGTAGTCAGCTCAGCCCTTGGGCCATACATTACTGGTAGCAAGGCTACCCAAATAATTAAACAAATAAATAAAATTTAAGATTAAAATGAAAATAAAATTTCAAAAATTAAACCAAAATA
>CABHPP010122940.1:1057-24015 GCA_902168425.1 Peromyscus attwateri
CCTCTCCCCACTCTCTCTCTCTCTCTCTCTCTCTCTCTCTCTCTCTCTCTCTCTCTCTCTCTCTCACACACACACACACACACACACACACACACACACACACACACACACCTAATACACCTTAAGAATCCAGGGGCAGGTAGAATCTGCCTGAAATCCACCACGTAGGAAGTAACTTTTGATTGAACTTTCGTTTGAATGTCAATCTTCTCCAAAAGAAAGGAGGAAGTCCCCAAGAAGGAAAGAACTTTGAGGATCCTAGGAAGAGAGAGGCCTGGGGGAGGGGACAACAGAGGTGAAAGCAGAAAATGAAGAGACACCATAGAGGACAAGATCCCAACAGAGACAGGAGTGGAAACCTGGGGAGGAAGGAAGAACATGAGGAAGAAAGGAGGAAGGAATGATGCCAGCACCATTTCCAGAGAGCATCTTGGGAACCACCTACATTGTGTTAAGATGACATTTTGTATGAGTTAAAGAGAAACAAAAATAGAAATTTTAGGAAATAGTGATGTGTCAATGTAGGTTCATCAACTGCTTAAAAAAAAAAACAGATGTAATGATGTATACACTCAGGAGATTGAGGCAGGAGAATCATAAGCAAGCTTGAGACCTACTTGGGCTACATAGCAAGATCCCATCTTAAACAAAAATAAAAATGTAGAAAAGTATAATAATGCTGGGCAGTGGTGGCACACGCCACCAAAACTGCACAGAGAAACCCTGTCTCGAAGAAAAAAAAAAAGAAAGAAAAAGAAAAGTATAATGATATAATGATTGAAAAAAAAACTGGATAGTTCCCAAAGAGGTCATAACGTTACCACAATTAATCGCCTTTTTACATTTTGATACATAGCCTTCCCTATAATTTTTTTTCTAAATGGTTGAGATCACATTTTATATTATTCAGTTTACACAGCACATTCTGTGTGTGTGTGTGTGTGTGTGTGTGTGTGTGTGTCAGGATGTGCAAGAATGAGATGGAAAAGACACAGTCTTGCTAGATCTGATACTGGACAGTTGGAACAAATGAAACCAAAACGTTTTCTTCTGGCTCACAACTTGGATTCACTCATTCATAAAATGGGTATGTAGAATGGCACCAGATGTGAGACCGGTTGCGTGAGGTTCCAAGAGAAAAAGCGACTGACTAGAATACAGGGAAGAATTTCAAGGTAACTGAGAGGTAGCCTGGGTCACTAACCACTGGCTGTCTTCTCTTTGAAATACTGATCCAGTCAGTGATCTCTACATTTAAAACCATTCTTCAACTCTGTTGGCCTTTCAGGAGCTCCGTTCGGAATGGTGGCGCCCTGGCTTATGGGCTCCTTACTTGATATAGAGAAGTACAGGAAAGAGCAAAGCCTGACGTTAGAATGAACTCTCTACCCCTGATTCTGAAAAAAAATGCCAAGTCTAGAGCAGAGTTAGTCAATAGAAATGAAACAGAGCCAAGTAAATCCTATAATTCCAATTATTGTTTGTTAAACATATTAAAAAAAACTTGGGCCAATATATCAGAAACTATATCATTTCATATGTAGTTCATTTAAAATCTATTCACATAGGCATTCCTTTTCATTTTTATTATTTATTTATTTTTGCCAAACCTTCCAAAACACATGTTTGTTTGTTTTTCTTAAGGCACATTTCAATTCGGACTAGTCACATGTCAAGGGTCCAATAGGTAAATGTGACTAATGGCTACTGTGTTGGTTAATACAAGGTTTGAATCAAAGCTGAAAGTGAAGGAACCAATTAAGCCTAGAGACCGTATTGATTTTTCTTAAGGTCATGTTAATGGTTTAATGTTGTATTTAATTCAATAGAAAAGAAGAGTAAGAAGTTACACAGCATTTTAGTTAGTGAATGTGCACACATCCTCGCTTCACTGAATATACAAAGGTACAGGACAAAGCAAAGAAAATCAGCAAGGTGAGAAAATAAGGAAACATTGTCTTTCCATGCATGAAATAGCCTAAATTGCTACTTTTCTTGATAATGTAACATCTACTCTCAGCCTCAAATTTTCTATCAAATGTTTCATTTTGCCAGGTGGTGATAGCTAACACCTTTAATTCCAGCACTCAGAAGGCAGAGGCAGGTGGGTCTCTGTAAGTTTGAGGCCAGCCTGGTCTACAGAGCAAGATCCAGTACAGCCAAGGCTGTTACACAGTGAAACCCTGTCCCGAAAAAACAAAAATAAAGTTTCATTCTGACATGAACTTTGAAATCAATTCCACCTGATTCCATTACTTGAAATTAGGTTTGCAAACCTTTATTAGCAAAGTCACAGTCTCTTTCCAGGTCTTTATTTCAGCCAGTCACCTGAGCCTTCTGGATCTCCTGTTCTCACAGAGGGATGAAGAGATTGGGTTAAAGGACCACTGCCATTAGCACCTAATATGTGACAGGTAATACATTCTAGACAGGTTTCCTTGAATCTTTGCTTCCATCTTTTGAGGTATTATATTATTCCACTTTTCTAGAATGAAATGTTGAGATCTAGAAACAGCTTCCCTGCAGCCAAAGCAGTCTGTAAGCAAGCTACCAGGCCTAATACATCACAAGGGCTCCAGGGAAACTTCTTAGAAGGACGGTTGAGACTAAATCTTGAAGGATGAGTTGGGTTGAGCTAGGAAAAGACTGGTGGGGGGAGGGGAAACTCAAAGGAAGGAGGAGGAGGAGGAAGAGGAGGAGGCAGAGGAGGAGCAGGAGGAGGAGGCAGAGGAGGAGCAGGAGGAGGAGGAGGAGGAGGAGGAGGAGGAGGAGGAGGAGGAAGAAGAAGAAGAAGAAGAAGAAGAAGAAGAAGAAGAAGAAGAAGAAGAAGAAGAAGAAGAAGAAGAAGAAGAAGAAGAAAGGGGCTGAACAGTTTAGCTGGAGGAGAAATCCCAGGTCCTAATTAGAAAGAGTTTGGCTTTTTTTCCAGAAGAGAAGACTAAACATGAATGTGACAGCTAAGATTTGTTTTTAGAAACAAGATACCAGGGGACTTGTTGGGGGCATGGTGGCAATTCAGGCAGGAAGTAGAGAGGCCTGACCCAAGTAAGAGGAGCTTGTCTACAAACACCCTTTCTGTTCCCCATTTATTTCCACTGTCAAGGCATCAGCGAGGAACCTGGGGAAAGCTTTTTGCCAAAGGAAATCACTTTGGCAAACTGGTGAACGTGCTTTTCTTACTTGAGGTGACTTTTTTTCTTGAGTGGCCAAAGCTAAAAGAGAAGAGAGGTGCAATTCTTTGAACCTACTCCTCGTGGGGAAAAAAAAAAACCTCTGGGCAGATTTTGGTCTCACAGGATAATTATTCCTGCCCAGATACAAACTAGTTTGCAATTCCATTATTCTCTTCCCTCAAGGAAAGTCCAAAGACATTCAAAAGGTATGACAGCCAAGAAAAATGTATTCTACAATCTCTTGGTCTCACCACAGTCTACATGATAGCTAATAGTAATATAAATGCAGAGACCTATTATGCTCTTTCAACCACTGGTTCTGACATTCATTCATCACTTAACATACACTGGTCTTTACTAGGTTCTGTACTAAGTGGTGTGATGAGGCAATGCCCGACCGTGAATCAGAAGCAGGCCTGCTCTTAAAATACTTCTTATGTCTCCTACAATAAACAGCTCTCTAATTGTGTTTCCAAATGGTTTAAATGGCTGATGAAGCATGATGGCGCTCGAAGAAGAGAGCACTACCCTAGGTACCAAGGAAGAAATAGCTAGAAGAGAACTTTGTGTTTAAAGGGCTTCTTAGCTAATAAGACTTGGACATGCTCTGATTTTTAGGATGAAGAATTTAGATGTTTCTCCAGCTGCAGTTTGAAGACAAAGTTCTAAAGAATGCTACTGGGAATTTTATTGAAAAGGCAGTTCTTTGTTGTGCTGATAATCTGCTCATTTATTCTTACATTTGCATCCTCCTTTGCTCTGTTCCAGACTGTTCCTTGCAAACAGCCCATAGCAGGCTCCTTCACTAATTTCCTTGTGGTTTGATATAGAATCAAGGGTGATGGATGAAGGGCCATGAGAAGACCAAGCCTTTTTATTCTTCTCCTTGCGCTTCAGGCAGTTTCGCCAGCACTGACCTCATCTAACTGCAGGTGAAAAGCCCCCTTGTGTGGTGGTACATGCCTGTAATCCTGCCACCTGGAAGGGAGAGGCAGGAGGATCAGGACTCTGTCATCTTCTACTCCACAGCCAGTTTAAGGCCAGCCTGATCCACATAAGACTCTCTCAAAGAAGAAAAGAAAAACTCCTTCTATGGTGCCTGCCTAGCTGTCTTGACTCCTGAACTTTGGTCTGTTGGTTATTTGTTGCTGTATAGAAATGACATGGAAACATCCCAGTGTAGAACAAACATGCTATTATCTCAAATAGCTCCTGAGAGTTAGTAAGAGAGGGTGACTGACTTAGCCAGGAGCTACTGGCTCCCGTTCTCTCATGAGGTTACCAGGATGTTGGTTAGAGCTGGAGTAGGGCTAAAGAATTCACTTCCGAGCTTGCTTCTACAGCCGCTGGCAGCAACAGTTCCTGTCCAGCTGTTTCTGACAGGTGGAATTCTCTTTGGACTATGCACATCAGGAAGCCTACTTCTTCAACAGGGAGCAATCCAAGATAGGGGGTGGGGGTGGGGGAGAGAGATTCATATGGAAGCCACAGTCTTTTCACAACCTAATCTCAGAAATAACATGCCATCACTTCTGCCACGAGCTGTTGGTCCCACAGACCAACTGTACTATAGTGTAGGAAGGAGCCACACAAGGGTATGAATATCAGGAGGCCGAGATAACTGGGAGCGAACTGTCTCAGGAACTCGCTGCTGTCTTAGAGACTGGCTACCAGGCCCACCTTCTGGTCACAAGTGATTCATGTCTGTTTCGCATGTAAAATGCATACATTCCCCCCGCCAAGTCAACAGAAATATCATCTCATTATAGCATTAGTTTGAAATCCAGCATCTCAATGTCTAAGTTAAATTTAAGCATAGCTGAGGCTTCTTGGACACAGCTCCTTAAGTACAACTCTCTGAGCACAGTTCTCGTCTACCTGTGAAACAAGGAGATAACTAAGCCCTTGAGCCAAGAGTAACAATAGCGGCCATACACATTCCTGTTCCCAAAGTAGGAAAGTGGCTGGTCATGATGGTGCATCTCTAAAGCCAGCACTCAGGAGGAGGAGACCAGCCTCAGCTACATAGAGAGTTTGAGGTCAGCCTGGGCTACCTGAGACCCTGCCTCAAACAAAAATTAAAAGTAGAGAAAAGAAAAAGATTTTTGCTATCTAATATTGTCCTCAAAACTGTTGCCCAAATTCCAAATTCATGTCTGAATGTAAGGATTTTGCTACAACAGAACACCACTAACAGAAAAAACCAGTATGCTGTGTATTTCTGTCTAAACAGTTACTTGGGAAAGTTTCAAACAACAATTATTAATTACTTCGCATAATCTCTAAAGTCTGGGAATCTAAAGACTTAGATTGGCCAGGTGGTTCTGGATCCAAATTTCTCACAAGAATGCAGCAAACATAGCTAGATTACATAACGTATTCATATGTTCAAATGGCACATGGTAACCTCTAATATGTAGTTATTAATTATGTATCAATAATTCTGTTCCTATGTCATTTGGGGCTACAGTTATCTCAAGGCTCAACTGGGGCTGAGACTCTTCCTACCAAAAACAAAAACAAACAAAACTATGTCCACATCTGGTATATTCCTGTTGTAGGCTTTGGTTTTAGAATTCTGAATCATCTTCCTTTTCCACCTGGGAACTGTCTCTCCCTCATGCCACACAACTCTGGGGTGTCCAATCATTCTACTATTTAGCATTCAAACACCTCCAGATTTTTTTTAATGCATTTATGAGTGTGTGTGTGTGTGTGTGTGTGTGTGTAATGAAATCCCTGACATAGATGCTACTTTTTCTTCTGGATCCGGACTAATCCAAGGAAGTCTTACTGAGCTGAACAGGTTTCTTTACTGAAGAACTCCTCAGGACTTTTTAATGTGCTAATGTGCATTATGAATCTCTCAGAGGACTCTAGAGCATGCAGCATTTTCCAACTCTTTTGATCACAAACCCTGGTTTTGTGTTTTGCCTTTACATGCATCATAACTAGCATGAAAAAGAATGAACAAGAAACATCATAGTTTAGTTTGACCGAAACAATGAAAATGTGAAGGAAAATAGTAATATATATGTATATATACATATACATGTGTAGAACAAACATGCATACATACATACACATGTGTAAAACAAAAACAGTGGTAGAAGCTGAGTCATTCAGGGCAATGGATTTGACGACCCTGGTCCTAAGGTCTTGGGAATCATGGAAGGTTGTCCACTGCTAGGCAAAAGGTTAGAATTACTTACCTAAATTACTTAATTGTAGCAATACACTTTATTTTTCAACTGTAACCAAGATTACTTTGCACAACTAGCAAAACAGAGAAAAGACAATTATGCTCTCAACTTGTTGCTTTTTATTACCTTTACATTTGGTTCAGCAGGTCTGAAAAAACAAGGCCCAAGTTTCAGGAGCCCCATAGTAATTGGCTTATGTTTTCAATATGGTCGAAGAAAGTTCTTAAAATAGGAAGACCCTCAGGGGAAAAATAATATGTTTAACATACCCCTCTAAAGCAGCATTCTTTTTTTTTTTTTTTTTTTTTTTGGTTTTTCGAGACAGGGTTTCTCTGTGTAGTTTTGGTGCCTGTCCTGGATCTCTCTCTCTGTAGACCAGGCTGGCCTCGAACTCACAGAGATCCGCCTGGCTCTGTCTCGAGAGTGCTGGGATTAAAGGCATGTGCCACTGCCGCTTGGCCTAAAGCAGCATTCTTAAGTAGGTTAAAAGATGGAAGACTTGCCAAGCTGCGGAGGCACACGTCTTTAATCCCAGCACTCAGGAGGCAGAGCCAGGCCAATCTCTGTGAGTTCAAGGCCAGCCTGGGCTACCAAGTGAGTTCCAGGAAAGGCGCAAAGCTACACAGAGAAACCCTGAGAAACCCTGTCTGGAAAAACCAAAAAAAAAAAAAAAAAAAAAAAAAAAAAAAAGATGGGAGATTTCTTTTGACCAGAATTGGTGATAAAAAAGGAATATAGAACTCAGGGTAACGATGAGCTTATAACTAGAAAAAGAACAAACATCTTTTTTGTAAAAGCAATGTTTAAATGGTTGCGTGAAAGGGCTAGGAGTGTGTCTATCTCAGTGGCAGAGTATATACTTAGTATCCAAGAAATCCTGAGTTCAATCCCTAGCAAGGAGGGGCAGAGGGAGGGAGGGAGGGGGAAGGGGGAGAGAGGGGGAAGCTGAGCCTGGTACTTTATGCCTTTAATCCCAGCACTCAGAAGGCTAAGGCAGTAAGACTGCAGCAAGGTTGAGGCCAAGTCAGGCCTCATAGTTCTAGTTTGGCCTAAGCTACAGAGTGAGAAAGAAAGGAAGGAAAGGATGGCAAAAAAAGAAATAAAAAAGCAACCAAAAAAGAAAAGTAGCATGCAGATTAGTTTTCTATACTCTAAAACAAAATACCTCAAAACTTCGTGGCTCAAACAATGAACTTTATCTCTCATAGTTTCTCTGGCTAAACAACTCTAGGTAGATTTCAGCTATGACACTGGTCATCTGAAGTCTTGATTTCGGGCTAGCAGAACCTCTTCCCAAGGGGCTCACTCACATGAACATCAGGTTGATTCTGGTAGCTAGCAGAAGGCCTTATTTCCTCTTCACTTGGGTCTATTATATTGAGGAGGTCCTTGCTCCCATAGCATCTAGCCTTCACAAAGAGGCCATGGCAGAACCTACAGGGGATCTTATTATCTAGCCTGAGCAGTCCAACACTGTCATAATCTATCTGTCACTCAAGTGAGCCTTGATTTAATATCCTCCCACACGGCAGGGTTGTTCTAGGTGAACTCAGAAGCTCACAACCACATCATGTCTTTTTTTTTTTTTTCATGTCCCTTTGCCTATACGCCTTTCAACCAAGCTCCTTGCAAAATAATTCTATCTTGAGTAGTGAAACCAAGTATGTCATACTTAAAACATCACATTATCTGGTGCTACTTTAAAGCATTTTATGGGCCAGCAAGATGGTTCAGTCAGTGGATAAAAGGACATGTCCTTGAGTGATGCTTAGTTTTAATTGTCAAGTTGTTACAATCCAGATCACCTGGGAAGAGAGTGAGGGATTGTCTGGATCAAGTTGGCCTGTGAGTATGTCTATAGGAGATTATCTTGGTTATATTAATTAGAGTGAGAAGACCTTCCCATTATTTATAGCATCATTCCCTAGGAAGGGGATCCTGAAATGTGTAAGAGCTGAACAAACCAACTAAGAAATGACAAGAAGGCATTAATTCATTCCTCTCTGCTTCCTGAATATGGATACAATGTATACAGTTGTTCCATCCTGCTGTCATGACTTCTCAATGATAGGATTATAAGCTGGAACTGTAAACTAAAATAAACCTTTTCTCCCCTAAGCTAATTTTGTCAGGCTATTTGATCCTAACAACAGGCAATGAAACTAAGACAAAAATTGTTACCAGGAGTGGGGTTGTTGCAATGATAAACCTGATTGTGTGGCTTTCAAGCCTTTGGAACTATTTTTTGGGAGGAATATGAAAGAGTTTGAAACTCTGGGTTTGAAAATCAGTTGAATGTTGGAAGTATAAGCTTAATGGGTCATTCTGGTGGGAACTTAGACAACAGTAATGCTGAAAGAAACGTGAATGGTAGAGGTCTGGCTCATGAGATCTCAGCAAGGAATGTGGACTTTGCTGGAAACTGGACTAGGACCCATTCATACACTTTTTTTTCTTTTTGAGACAGGGTCTCACTATATGGTCTTGGCTGGCCTGGAACTCACTAGTAGACCAGGCTTGCCTCAGACTCCAGAAATCTGCCTCTAGCACACAAGCACTGGAATTAAAGGCGTTCATGTGATTTTTTTGGTCAAGAGTCTGGCTGCATTCTTCCTGTGTCCTAAGCAGGAATGGGTAAGTTTGAAGGTGATAGACTAACCTGGAACTGTGAACTAAACAGTTGCTATTGTCAAGATGTTTTATCACAGCGACAGGAAAGGAAACTGCAGAAGCCCGGTGACCTGAGTTCAATCCCAGAATCCACACAGGAAAGCTTGATGGGGTGGTGAGCATCTGTAATCCAATAATCCTCTATCAAGATGGAAGGCAGAAATGTGAGAATCGCCCAAGGCTCACAGGCCAGCCAGCCTGGAGCACACAGTTCAGCAGAAATGACAAGAAAAACCCTGCCTTGACCAGGTAGAAGGAGAGAGCTGACTCTCAAAGGCTTGCCTACACACACACACACACACACACACACAGAGAGAGAGAGAGAGAGAGAGAGAGAGAGAGAGAGAGAGAGAGAGCCATACATACACTGTATTAGTTTCTTTTCTGCTGCTGTGATAAAACACCATGTGCAAGGCACTTGGGTTAATTCCTAGTACTGAAAAAAAAATGTTTGTTCTCATTTTTAAAGGCAGTTAGAACACATTAGTATTGGCTTGTTTTCTTTCTTCGTGAAACTGAAAATGATGATTCATGATGGACCAACACCTATATCAATATGATGGAATGTCACGTAGTTCCCAAAAATGACAAGAATGTGGTTTGTGTCCATGCATGGACACATGGACACAGAGTAATGGAAATGGAAAAAACAGACCAGGCTAATGCGACAACTCAGCGTGTAAAAGACCTTGCCGCCAAATCTGATAGCCTGAGTTTTACTCCAGGGACCCAAACAGGAGAGACTCAACTCCAGCAAGGTGTCCTCTGACCCCCACATGCACTGCTGTACTATGTGCCCCCTAAAAATCAATAATTTGTTATTTAAAAATTGTTTTTAAAAAGCTGCAAACTGATGTGTTTGAGTATGACTTGTCCTGTGGGCTAAGGCCCCCTGACCTCTCATCAAGTGCTTTACAGAGATAGTCCCTTATATAGGAAAAACATCCTGAGATGGAAGGCAGATAAATTCTGGTATATGATTACTAAATGTAGAAACGAAAGCTAAAACTGAATCTAATATTTCTTATGGAAGTCCGTTACATTAGTGCCCTCAACTTGACCCATTCTCGTGGACCTCACCTCCTGGCACATAAGGAGTCCCCTTGCTTTGAATCAGGGCCACTTGTTTAAGAAATAGAATATGCCACAGATGGGGACACATACCTGCAGTCTCAGTGCCTGGGAGGCTGAGAAGGATCACACGTTCAAGGTCAGCCTAGGTTGTGTAACTAGATACACGTTCAGTAAAAAATAATACAGTACAGCTACAGAGATATTGTGTTTGTTCAAGGACTAAGCCTCAGGGAGGCCTGGCAACTCCTACCTTTATGCTTTTGAAGCCCTGAACCATCATTTAAGTTCAAGTGCAGAGAGAGAGAGAGGTCCTGGCACCATAAGGCGATAGGAAGAGGTCTAGCCTTGGCAGCATCCCAGCTTTGCCTAGTTTTCCAGACATCCTTAATAAGAGTCCAAAACATGAATGAAACCTCTGACTGTCACCATGTAAAAAACCCAAATAATCCAGGCAGTGGTGGTGCATGCTTTTAATCCCAGCACTCGGAAGGCAGAGGCAGGCGGATCTCTGTGAGTTCAAGGCCAGCCTGGTCTACAGAATGAGTTCCAGGACAGGCTCCAAAGCTACACAGAGAAACCCTGTCTCGGAAAAAAAACAAAACAAACAAACAAACAAAAGCAAAACAACAACAAAAAGAAACCCAAGTGAGACCTGCAGGACTGTAGACCCACAGGTCAACCCACACAACCATGAGAAATTAAAACCAATTTAAGCCACTAAGTTTTACAGTGGTTTTCATTAAGTAGAGCTAGACAACCAAATTACTTCTAATGTTGGTAATATTAAACATTCTAGTTCGTTTGAAATCATATTAGACCGTCTTAAATCAAGAATACCAGAACTCTACCTTAAGCTGCAGGTATTGCCTTTCCCAGCACAGTCTCATCCATCTCCCTCACCACCCACCCTCACTCCCTACTCTTGCCAAATTCTGGAAAAATAGAAATGGGAGCCAGTAACATAGAAAACAAAGAACACTGAACTCCAAGAGAACGAATGGACTCCCACTGAAGCAGCTATACCTTCACAGTGTGCCTACTGTGCACCTGAGAACAGGCTGGGTTTAGATGCCAAGCCTGTCATGGCAGAGAGAGAGAGAGAGAGACAGAGACAGAGAGAGAGACAGAGACAGAGACAGAGACGAGGCCTCAGGAAAAACCCTCATTCAATGACCCTTGTACAAAATTACCCTTATTTAATCCTCACTATATCTGAAAGACTGGTATTTTTCTTCCCATATTACCCATGAAAAAAGTAAACATTGTAGATGTGGAGTAACTTGTTCAAGGCCACACAGTAGTTATTTACTACTACAGGGATGGGGTGAGGGGGTTACCTATCCAAAGTAAGGAGAGATGATTTCGGAGTGTGGCCCATTACGAAGTCACATCACCTCAGTTGTTTTTAGTTTAAGTGAAAACCAAAGCTGAGTGAAAGCTCTGTGCCGTTAGGGGCACCCAAGGAAACAGAGCCCTGGCTCAGTCTTTCTTGTGGCTAGACTATGGAACAGGTGGGAGCAAGCCCTCTCTCCACTTCAGCAGAGAAGCGACCACACACCAGAGGTGGTTGGTGAAGTGAGTCAGTGAATTGCTTCTCAGAAGCGCATGTGAGGCCCCCCGTCCTCACAATCCTTGAGAGATATAGAAGGGACCCGAGGTGGCCGTGGTATCCTGTAAGGGGGCGGGGGGGGGGGGCCTGCTGCTGTCACTGTTTCCCATGTGTACCACCAAATTAAGAGTGCCTGGAGAAACATGTGTTGCACAAACATCAGATCTTTGACAGAAAACTCTGTCTGTTCCACCCCCATAGTCTCCATTCAAGTTCCCAGAAGTTTGCAATTATGCTTAAAAGAGGTTTCCAGACAAGGCTTACTCAGCCCTGGTTGTCAGTAGGACGAGATTATTTTGTTTTGTATCCTTCGTTCCTTTAAACCTGGCTGGCCATTGCCATTCTGACCCATGCTGGTGCATAAAGGCTGGCTGTGAACCACAGACCTGTTCCCATTGTACTCCCACGTGAGTGTGTGTGTGTGTGTGTGTGTGTGTGTGTGTGTGTATGTGTGTGGTGAGGGTATGTAAGTGAGGGGTGTGTGTGTGTGTGTGTGTGTGTGTGTGTGTGGTGAAGGTATGTAAGTGTGGTGTGTATGTATGTGTGTGTGTGGTGAGGGTATGTATGTGTGTGTGTGTGGTGAGGGTATGTAAGTGAGGGGTGTGTGTGTGTGTGTGTGTGTGTGTGTGTGTGTGTGTTGCATGTTGTGTGTGTTCACGTAGACACATTTCCTCCTCTCCCTGGGTTCAAAGCCTTCTATCCCAGCTTGCTCTATGTGTCGCTCTGTTTTGTCAGCGCTGCCCTTCTCCCTGATGTACTTCCTTTTAGCCTCTTGCCCTTTGACCTCTTGCCCCGTTTTCTGGTGTTCTAACCCCTCTACTTTGTTTCTCATTCTGACTTTGCTAAAACACGCCGTACTAAGTCCTAAATTCGTGAATTACAGAATTCCACCAGGGTGGCATATATTGTCCAAGCCCTGAGTGTTGGGAAGAAATTATCTAGGAAAAAAAGTGGCAAAGCTAGAAATTATGGCATATGCCTAGAATTACTTTTTTTCTTTTTTGTTTTTTCGTTTTCTTTCTTTTTTTTTTTTGTTGTTTTTTGCTTTTTGTTTTGTTTTGAGGCAGGGTTTCTCTATGTAGCCCTGGCTGTCCTGGAGCTCACTTTTTAGACCAGGTTGGCTTGGAACTCACAGAGATCCTCCTGCCTCTGCCTCTGCCTCCAGAGTGCTGGGATTAAAGGCATGCGCCACCACTGAGAAGCTGGATTACTCTTTTTTTTTTTTTTCAGAGCTGAGGACCGAACCCAGGGCCTTACGCTTGCTAGGTAAGTGCTCTACCACTGAGCTAAATCCCCAACCCCAGATTACTCTTTTAAAATCATGATTTATTATTTTCGTGTGTATGGATGTTTTGTCTACATGTATGTCTGTGGATCGTGTGCGTGTCTAGTGCCCATGGAAAACTGGAGTTAAAAATGGTTGTTAGCCACCATGTGGATGCTGGGAACTGAACCTCTGATCTCTGGAAGAGTAGTCCATGATTGTAACCACTGAGGTCACAAGGATTACTTATCAACTCCACTTACTGACAGACACTACCAGCCGCATTTCTCCCTGGCTGTATTCCTTTCTTTCTAGTTCCATGAGATTTAGGAGATTGTATATAATCTCTTTTAAGTGGCTCATATCTGTAATCCAAGATGGTTCAAGGCTATCTACTTAGGAAGTTCAACACTAACCTGCACTATATCATATACTATCCCACTTCCTCTGAACAAAACAAAACAAACAACAAAGGAAAAAGCCAGGCATGGGGCTGCATACCCGTAAATCCCAGCTCTTAGAAGGTAGACTCAGGAAGATGAAGGGTTTAGGGAGGATCAGGATTTCAGAGCCAGCCTCAGCTATGTTGTAAATTTGAGGCCAACCTAGGCTACAGGAGACATTGTCTCAAAAAAAAAAAAAAAAAAAAAGCTTCTTGGTTACAACTTTGGAAAACCATTTGGCAGTATCTACTAAAGCTGAACATATGCATATACTTTTTACCCAAGAATTCTACTCCAAGATTCAGACCCAACCAAAATGCACACATATGTTCATCAAAAGACATGCACAAGAATGTTCACAGCAAGAGTTAGCATAAAACTAGCTAAAAACTAGAAACAGCCCAAACGTCCAAAAGCAGCCGGGTGGATAAAGAGTAATATATTCAGACAATGAAATATACAACAAGGGTGGGGAAAACTATGGCTATGTACAACATGATTGAATCTTACAAATGCAATAATAAACAAAAAAGAATACAGAATATATCCTTTATTTGTATGAAATTCCAAACCAGGCAAAAATGAATTTTTTAGGAGTTAGAAAAGCAGTTATTATGTGAGGAGGAGTAGCCAGGTTGGGGCACGGAAGGATTGCGTACATGTGATTTTCTCTTTCTTCCTCCCTCTACCCCCAGAAAAGGTTTCTCTGTATGGCCCTGGCTGTCCTGGAACTAGCTTTGTAGACCAGGCTGGCTTTGAACATAGAGATCCACCGCCTGGCCAGCGTTCTCTTTCTTGATCCGAGGACTGATTGAACAGATGTGATGACTTCGGGAAAAATTCTTCCAGGTGTAGCGTATGGTTGGTGTGCTTTCCTATATGTGGTTTGCATGAAAAAGCAAAGACAGAAAGAAAACCTTACCTGCTTTTGCCTAAAACCGTAGTAGAGGACATTCAAGTTGAGTGTCGGCTAAATGAATTTTCCCGTGTTCCCGTTTGTCATTTGGAGAAGCCCAGGCAACCGGTTCTGAGTCCTATGCTCCAATTATTTCCTGTCCCGCTCCACAAGTAGAAATTACAGTGTTGGGAGGACACAGCTGACCAGTGCGTGGTTCTCAGCTCACACAACACCTGTCTCTGCCTCTTGGTCCCAAGGTGGAGTTAATTAGGAGTCACGTGTAGACCCTGTAGTGTAGAACATGTTTTAGCCTCCATAAATTAGGAGGGAGTTGGTAAAGGGCCAAGCCGTCATGGAGGGAAAAAAGTTTATATTTACCAGGCATGGTAGTGCACACTTTTAATCCCAGCACTCAGGAGGCAGAGGCAGGCAGATCTCTAAGTCCAGGGCCAACCTGGTCTACAGACCGGGTTCCAGGACAGCCAGGACTACACAAAGAAACACTGTCTCAAAAAATAAAACAAAGCAAACAGAAAGTATATACTCTTTCTACTACTTGATGATGTTTTTTCATGCATTGTTTTGGTGACATCCTCCACTCACATCCCAACTCCAAACTCACTCTCAAACTTCTAGGATTTTGGTTCCTAGAAGTTCTTCCAGTTCCTATGATTTGGGTACCCATCATTGTCTTAAGTGAGAAGTTCTACACCGCAGCCTACAAAATCCCTTCCCCAACCCTTGACAGCTCAGCTATATGGCTCTCCATCAGACTACCAGTGTGGGGATCCTGCATAAGATGAATGAGAGCATCTGGAAGAGCAACTACATCAGAGTTCATGACCACTTTGCTCCTGGAATCCCCATACCCACTCTCTGATACTCTCTGCCTGCGCCATTCTGTTTCGGCTGTTATTGTATTTGGTAAAAGCACGTAAGTTGGCTTGTGACTCTCCTAGGGAGGACCACTAGTGCTCTCCATTGTAGGGATTCCTCCAGCCATGTCCTTTCTCCCACTTTGCTGCTACTTATTCCTCAGTTCCCTATTTGTCCATCTGGATTGGGTCTATGTCTTGGTTGGTTCGTTGCCCTCCAGGACAGTGAGATGCCTTAGCCTGGTGGCTCTAGGATGCTACCCTACATAGCCATCGTGATCTGATTTTATCCTATCAGAAGAAAGTGATCAAAGTTCTCTTCATATCTACATCCTATGCTGTTTGCCTGGTGATTTGATATTGTTTCTCCATGTTGTAAACTGAGACACAGTGAGGTTAAGACCCTAACTCTATCAGTGCCAGGGGAGCCGGCAACTCACTTACTCTTCCTAGGCCTTAGTTTCCTGATCTATAAGATTGAGATGAAAACATGGAGAGTTGTTAGAAAGATTAAATAATATGTGAGTTATGGCACATGACTTTTATAGGCTACTTAATCAAAGCTGGGTGCTAAGGTTAAACACTGTTTTGAGACTGGTCATTATATCCACCCTTCTAGTCACTGGATAGTGTGAGTTGATCTGAAAAAGTAAACAGATTTGCTCATACATTTGAAAATGAATCTCGATGAGTGTCAGCCAAGAGAAGCATAAATAAACTCTGCAAAGAACACATTCTGAGGTGCAGAAGAATGCAATTCAAGAATATAAATTAGACAGCACAATCATATCACACCACACTATGAAAGCACAAATACTAAGAAATCGAAAGAACCAAAAAAAAAAAAAAAAAAAAAAAAAGCCATAGTCCTAGGGCCGGGGAGATGGTTCAGTAAATAAAAGCTCTTGCTGCCAAGCCAGATGATCCTATCTGGGACCCACATGGTGGAAGGGGAGAGCCCACTCTTCCCAAGTTGTCCTCTGACCTTCCCAGGTGCTATGGGATGTGCACAGCTCCCCCCATGCATTTGCACAGACAAAAGGAACATGAATAAAGATATAGCAAGAATTTAAAGTCATTCTCTTAGATTATTGTTGATCTCAATAAGTGGATTTGATTACAGTAGTAGATGTTGGTTCTGCCGATACGGAATTCTAGAAATAAATGGTAGTGGTGCCGCAGGCAGCAGCAGGCTGAGGATAGAAGAGAACAAGGTCATAACGAGAAATGCAAGGGTTTGAGCAGTGGTAAAATAGAGGCCCTTTCATCAACAGAAATCAAGGGCAAATAAATATCAGAGGGCAGAGCAAGACAGGATGACCAAAGTGCATACAAACAGCCTGCAGAGAGGAGGGCTGTTGACCAAACAGTCAAACTTGGAGAGACTCACAGGAAATGTAGAAGGAGGGGCAGGACCAGAGGAGAGCAGGCAAATAGATAGCCAGCCCCAGCAGATGAGGAGGGCTCTCCAAACAGAAGCCACATCCTCTCTTGGCTTCAAAAGCTACTATGGACTTCCCTCCTGCTGCTAGTGCATCCTTAGTGAGCCTGGTCTACAATCATGCTGGGGATAGAAACTGGCTGGGTAGCAATGGGGGTGAGACTTCCACACTGGCTTCTTGAATCCAGGTTAATCTAAGTGCCATTGATTTTAAAAAAGGAGCTATGGGGCTAGGGAGTTGAGGAAAAGGAGCTTGATGGTACACACCTTTAATCCCAGCACTTGGGAGGCAGAGGCAGGTGGATCTCTGTGAAGTCCAGGCCAGCCTGGTCTATAGAGTGAGTTCCAAGCCACCAACCAGGGCTACACAGTGAGTCTCAGTCTCTCTCTCTCTCTTTCTCTCTCTCTGAGTGGATAAAATATTTGCCACACAAGCATAAGAACCTGAGTTAGATCCTAAGAGACAATAACAAAAGATCAGCGTAGGGGGCTGGAGAGATGGCTCAGCAGTTAAGAGCACCACTGGACCGGGCAGTGGTGGCACACACCTTTAATCCCAGCACTCGGGAGGCAGAGCCAGGCGGATCTCGGTGAGTTCAAGACCAGCCTGGGCTACAGAGTGAGTTCCAGGAAAGGCACAAAGCTACACAGAGAAACCCTGTCTCAAAAAAAAAAGCACTCTGGCTGCTGTTCCAGAGGACCTGGGTTCAATTCCCAAATGACAGCTCACAAATGCCTGTAACTCAGGTTCCAGTGGATCTGACTCCCTTACAAAAACATGCAGGTCAAACACCAATGCATTTAAAAAAAAAAAAAAAAAAAGGAAAGCCCAGTATGGCAGCTCTTGCTAGGGAGGTGGTAGATCTTTGGGGCTCACTATAGCTAGCTAGCCTAATCTCCTTAGCAAGCCTCAGAACCCAGTAAGAAACTGTCTCAAAAACTAAGGTGGATGACTCCTGAGGAATGACATCCTAGGTTGACCTCTAGCCTCCATCTGCACATGTGTGCACACACACACACACACACACACACACACACACATACACACACACACACACACAGAGGGAGAGAGACAGAGACAGAGGAGCATGAATTAGATCAGTGAATTCTCCCAGGCAGCCTCCAGATCAGCAGCCTTCCTAGTCAAGAAAATGACAAGCAGAATGATTCATGGTCTTTTTCTGGGGAAAATAAAAGTGGGGGATGCCAGCACTCAGGAGGAACAGGCAGGTGGATCTCTGTGAGTTCGAGGACAGCCTGGTCTACAAAGCGAGTTCCAGGACAGCCAGGGCTACAAAGAGAAATCCTGCCTCGAAAGACAGACAGACAGACAGAAGTGGAGGAGGGCTAGCAGTGTTCCTGGCTATGTAACAAGCAGGGATAGAGGGAGCATTCTGTCCTGGGATCGTATTTTCTTTGGAGCATTACTGACAGGTGTACGTTTAAAGAGTGCAGCTGGGTGTGATCCTTATGTTGTAGTCCCTATTACCTGGGAGGCTGAGGCAGGATTGATTGAGCTCAGGAACTCAAGACCAACTTGAGAAACAGCAAGATCCTATTCAAACAAAAATAAATAAATTTTTAAAAAGTCAAAGAAAGTTCTGCCTAAAGTCCCCGAGGGAACCCCTTGTCCGGTGGTATAGCCATTTTCATGTATGTGAGCCAAAGTGAGCAGAAAATTTTGCCGTGGTGTGCAAAGTGGAAACTGTGGGGTTGACTACCTTACAGACCTACTTAGGGATCCCGATGATCAGCTAGCTCTGTAACTTCGAACAGACTACTTAGCTACTCAGAATTTCACTCTCCTTGGCTATAAAATGGAGATAATATCTATTAGAAAGAATTCATCTGAAAGTTAAGATAAATTTCACAGTACTGGCACACTGAAGCTAATGGCAATTCTCTTCCCTTTTTCTTTTCTTTTTTCTTTTTTTTCCCTGACAGTCTCACTATGTATCACAGGCTAGCCTACCCTCAGAATCTGAATCCTCTTCCCTCTGCCAAACAAGTGTTAGAATACCTGCACAAGCCAACATTAACCAGTTCTGCCGGTCCTTAATGAAAGGACTATATTTTATGTCTTATTGTGAGGTTTCTTCTTTCTAGCAATTTGTGCTTTTGAGACACATCTTGAATGCTGTCATGATCCTAGATGTTCTTATCAGACCACAGACGGATTGGTAATTATAGTGTGGCAGGCAGAATAATTGCCTCCCTAAAAGATGTGTGCCCTAACCCAAGGTAATCTGTGAATATATTATGTTCCAAAGAGGATTTTACAGATTTAATTAAGGTTAAGGGACTGGACATCGAAAGATTATCCTGGAATCCCCACAGAGAACCTTTCCCAGCTGACATTGGTTGGAGGAAAGGGGCCTATGAAAGAAGTCAGAGACACAATGTAAACAAGGCTCACCACTGCTGGCTTTGGAAATGAAGAAGGGAAGCAGAATAAGGGAAGCCCATAGAAGCTGAAGAAAATGAGAAGTCTTTCCTAGGGCTTCCAGAAAAGCAAGCAGCTCTGTTGATACCTTAAGTTGAACCTGGTCAGGTCTGTATCCAACTCTTTTTTTTTTTTTTTTTTTGTTTGGTTTTTCGAGACAGGGTTTCTCTGTGTAGCTTTGGAGCCTGTCCTGGAACTCATTCTGTAGATCATGCTGGCCTCGACCTCACAGAGATCCTCCTGCCTCTGCCTCCCGAGTACTGGGATTAAAGGTGTGCGCCACCCCCCCCCCCCCCCCCCCCCCCACCCCCCGACTGTATCTAACTCTTAGTCCACTAACTACAAGATCATGAATGTGTGCCCTTTAGGTGATTCAATGTATGGTAACTTGTTACAGCAGCAATAGTAAATTAAAAGATTTAGATGCCAAAAAGGACCCAAGACTGTGGGGGAATTGACAGCTTGGTTGGTCAGTTAAGTAATTAATAATGCATACAAATCTAGTAGTAAATATTGGTAATGATGAAAGTGATCAATCTTCATAATATCCCCAAAAATTATTCTAAAGTAATATTTAATTTTTTCTAATGTTCAATTTAAAGATTCAGGTATAGTCAAGCAAATTTGTTTGCCCTTGCCCCAGCAAATTAAGAATTTTATTGAAACAAGAGATAATAAAATATAGTATGTCAAGGCCGGGAGTGGTGGAGCATGCCTTCAATGCCAGCATTTAGGAGGTAGAAACATGAGGATCTCTGTGGGTTTGAGGCAAGCCTGGTCTACATAACAAGTTCCAGGCTAGCCAGGGTTCGAAGTAAGATACTGTCTCAAAAAAATAACAAAACAATTTTTTCTGTTTTTTTATTTTTTTTTTCTTCTCTTTTCAAGACAGAATCTCACTATGTAGCTCTGACTGCCCTGGAACTCAGTATATAGATCAGTAGAACAGGCTGGCTTCAAACTCACAGAGACTCACCTGCCTCTACCTCATGAGTACTGGGATTAAAGGTGTACACCGCTACACCCAGCTAAAAAAACAAATTTTAAAATATGGTTTATTTATATAGGGGTTCTAGATTGAGTCTAAGAAGTGTCTCTACTTTGAATTAAAACATGTCTAAGTTTCCACATAGGTTGACGGCTGATCTACTCAGAGGAAGGGATAATGACTTCATGGGCTGAGTAATAATTGGTTCCCCAAAGCTGAGATTACCAAGAAGTGTCAATTCACTCAAATTAACCTCAGTAAGTTTTACTTTAAGAATATGTATTCATAGAACCCCAGGGAAAGACGGGCCATTAGAGTTAGGCAGAACTGAGTAGGAGGGACGCTTGGACTCAAGGAATGGGTACTAAGTGACTCAGTCACTTCCTTTGTGCCTGTGTGCTTTCTGCTCACTACTGCCTGCCTTTCATGTCGTCTGCTCTGTGAGTCTTTTATGCATAGGTTCTGCTTATTCATAACTTGGCTTACTCATAACCTGACTCAGTCAATCCTTTGATTCATTACATTCCTCTCCTGATAGTTCCAACTTCTTTCTACCCCATACATAGTTTGCCAACTTTATTCAGGAATTTATTCTTTCATTGAAAAGTAACTGTTGGGCACCCACTGTGTGCACCCATGCATCTTCTTCTCTACTCAGAGAGAGAAAAACATCAACCAAATAATTACAAAATTGCCTTAGGCACATTCTGATTTATTCACTGTATTTGTTCAAATGAGGTTCCTGAGTAAGCTGTTCAACGCTTCGTGCACTATCTGCCTTCAGGAACACCAGAAACAGGTTGTCCCATTTCACACCACATGACCCTCCCCATCTCCTGAAGTCAAGACAGCTGATTAAACTTAGGACTGGCATTTGACCAAGGACAATTAATACATTTGGCTGGCCAGCCACCAGAAGTTTAAGTCTAACAAACTTTCCTTACAAGGAAGAGATTATAGCACATGGCACACGTTATATAAAATCGACACATTGGCCGTGGTGGGGATAAACCTTATACTTCAGAGAAGCCTTCCATCCACTGTGGAAGAGAAAGCTAGAGATCACTTGTTTGATTCAGGAACTTTGAGCAGGGTGCAGGGCAGGGAGTGGACAGGGCTGGCTCTAAGCAGATCCTAGGGCCTTGTGGATCATTCAGACAATGGGCAGAGTAGGGATTAGGGAAACTGTGCTAAGTTCCATGTACAAAAGTGTCGTAGCCCTGGGTAGGGGTAAATGATCATTTCCAAGAGATTTGTTTCACAGGGAGTCTATGGGATGGTCCTTGGTCTGGGTCCAAGTACATGGATTTCAACACAGCACAAGCTCTTTATGCCAGACTTTGGGTCATCTTGTTTATTTAGGCAGTACTCAATGAAATATTTTAGAGAAGCCATACAGAGCGGTCATGGCACAATGCTAGCCTATGTTCTTGAGTCACTCCCCACATCCCTACCAAAGATCTAGTTTACTACATAGAGAAGGTCAGGCTGAAGGGCAGCCCCTCACACTTCTAATGGCTAAGCCAACAACAGACAGCATGACTCAGTTGCTTCCACGTTCTGTGCTGTGTTACTAGTGAGGCAAGAGAGGAGGTAGTAAGACCATGGGACCTGGAATTAGTAATAGCATTCTCTCTGAGCCAGACTGACTAAAGGGTGGTTCTTGGGAGTCTGTGTTTTCTGGTTTTTGGAACAGGATGTTGGCACATTTGTTCTGTTGTCTGAAGATAGGCTTCATTTGGAAATAAAAACACACAGAGAACTGAATTTCCCCTGGGACCATCTGGTCGTGTGACTTGGAAAGGAGTATTCCATGTTGGTCCAGGGTTACTTGAGGTTATGGAAGCTTGTACAGACCCCAGTCACAGTGCGGGAGCGCAGGGATCCAGCAGCTCTACATCTGCCGCAACAGGAGAATACCCAGCAGCAAGTTGGATGTAGTAATGTTCATGGTGGAAACCCTGGGGTTGGGAGACCTCTAGAAACTACCAGCCTCAGGGGCTGTGGGGATGGCTCGATCAGAAAAGTGATTGCCTTGCAAGCCGGAGGACCCACAAACAAACTCCACAACCCATGTAAAAATGTCAGTGTGGCAGCATGTGTTTATAATCCCAGTGCAGGCAGGTGGAGACGGGAGGATGTGCGGAGCACCCTGGCCAGCTAGCTTATCCTAGTAAGTGCAAAGAGCCTGTCCTGAAGGAGGTAGATGGCATTCCTAAAGACCTCTCTCTCTCTCTCTCCTCTCTCTCTCTCTCTCTCTCTCTCTCTCTCTCTCTCTCTCTCTCTCACACACACACACACACACACACATACACACACACACACACACACACACACTAGCTTGCCTCAGCTCTGCCTTGTACCCTTTGGAGGCCATCTGGCCCAGCTTCCTCATAACACTAGTGTAAATACCAAGGCCCTGAGACAACAACCAATCTTGTCTAGTTCAATGAATGGTTGAAGCAAGGACAGGACTCATGATATGACACAGAGAATGATCATAGCCAGAGCTGGGAAGGCAGGTGACGAAGTGGCCTTTTGTGAGCATCACATCCACATGCCTGCTAAGAATCTATGTATTCAAGTGTCTCAGCTTGTAGTGATAGAATTGATAAAACTGCCCCAGCGCCTCGGTAACAACTGGCAGATGACATCATTTCATCAAATTAGGCAAGCCAGAAGTCCCTACGGCTCCTGATCCCCAGCCCATAATCAGTCCATCTCCACGTCTTGTCAATGCCGCCTTCTGTTCTGCCCACCTCTTTTTCTCTATAATCATCCTGGACCAGCCATCATCTTTTATTGCCTGGACTTTGGGGACACTTTCCTCCCTTCCTTCCTTCCTTCCTTCCTTCCTTCCTTCCTTCCTTCCTTCCT
>CABHPP010122940.1:24025-35317 GCA_902168425.1 Peromyscus attwateri
CCTTCCTTCCTTCCTTCCTTCCTTCCTTCCTTCCTTCCTTCCTTCCTTCCTTCCTTCCTCCTTCCCTCCTTCCCTCCCTTCCTTCCAGCCTTTGTTTCTGATGGAGTTTTACTATACTGTCCAGGATGGCCTTGAATACCTGGCTTAAGAGATCTTTCTGCCTCTGCCTCCAGAGTAGCTGGAAGGGCAGGCCACACTATCATGCCTGGCTTGGGTCTCTCTCTCTCTCTCTCTCTCTCTCTCTCTCTCTCTCTCTCTCTCTCATTCTCTCTCTGCCTCTCTCTTGTCTCTCTTCCCTTTCTTTCTTTGTGAGGCTTAGGATCTAACCTAGGGCTTCACCCATGCTAGGCAAGCTCTCTGGAACTGAGGTACACTCCAGCCCCTTCAGAGAGGATGCCCATGCTTCTTCCTCGGCTTCCAGACCCCTTTTCTTAGAGCAACTGGAGATTTTCCTCCATTGTCTTATGTTTTCAATTAATTGATTTTTATTTATTGGAGCAATTTTATGGGTTTATAGACAATTGAGGAAATATCACAGTTCCCTTATATGTACCCCTCCTTGCGTAACTCAGTTTCCCCTACTGTTAACATTTCATGGTAGTGCAGTACTTTTTTGTTCTGATTTCGCTCTGGGAGTTTGTAGTCTCTGTAGTTTTGGCTGTCCTGAAACTCACAGAGATCCTCCTGCCTCTCCCTCCGGAGTTCTGGGATGTGCCTCCATGCCTGTTTTTGGTGTTGTTCGTTTTGGTTTGTTTTTCGAGACAGGGTTTCTCTGTGTAACAGTCCTGGCTGTCCTGGAACTCACTTTGTAGACCAGGCTGGCCTCAAACTCATTGAGATCTGCCTGCCTCTGCCTCCCGAGTGCTGGGATTAAAGACGTGTGCCACCATCACCGGCCTGTTCAGTTGTCTGAAGTATGTCCTCATATCACAGGCTGGCCCAGAACTTGCTATGTGGCGAAGGATGACCATGAACTCCTCCTGCTGCTGCTCTTACCTTCCAAGTGGTGGGAGTGTTAAGTGAGAGGAGGCACCATGCCCAGCTTGATTTTATTATTATTATTATTAACTGAAGTCCGTGTTGACATTAGAGTTCACTCTTGCACATCCCTCTGGGTTCTGAGAGATGCATATGTCACGATCTGCCACTATAGTGACTACAGGATAGTTTCGTTGCTTGGAAAAATCCCGTGTTCCATCTAGTTATCTTTTGACAGCGGTCCTTTCAAAATGCGTACTTTCCCGTCTCTCTCCTCAGCCGGCCGCACCCTGTTCCAGGCCCTAGCTTTCTGTCTCCAGCCCTGCAGGGCCTTCGCTGTTGTTATTTCACTTCCTCAAGCCATGCTCCAGTCAGCCTCCGGGTCTTGCTCACAATCTTTCGTCTTCCTGAAACGCTTTCTGCTTCCCCCCCACACCCCACCCCTCCCACCCCGGTCCCACACACACGTCTTATCACAGTTTGCAATTATGTTTATGTGTGCGATTATTAAATTTGCCTCTTGGCAAGGCTGTGAGCTGCTTGCTGAGAAAGCTCTGCCCTTGTATTGCCGATACCTGGCACACAGTAGATGTGTAATAAGGACTTATTGAATAATACTATAACTAAATTAATTAATACACAGAATACCCACAAGGGAAGAATGGTGAACGCATGTCATGATTGCTAAGAGATGAAAGGACAAGGAAAGCTGACGGGAAACAAGTAAAAAAAAAAGTTTATCCGGGGCTGGGGAGATGCTCCGCAGGTAGAGATGCTCGCTGCCAAGGCCGACACTAGTGGAGGAGAGAACACATGTCTGCAAGTTGTCCTCTGACCCCCATATCGGTGCCATGGCATGTGTACCCACATACATACACACAGTAAATAAACAGATCAATAACTAAGTATTATCTAGTATGATGAAGGCACGCTGGCACTGTATTAAAGGCCTCTGTCCGTCAGATTGTGTGACAGAGAGCTGGATGATTACAGTGATAATAATGTAAGATTTCCAGGGTGGAACTGTTACAGCGGTGACAAGGACAGGGTGCGGCTGTAGAATCCACGGGAGTGAGCCTTCAGTGGAGGTTCTGAGTTTGAAGGGTCAAGGAATTAAGGAGCTGGGCCCTTGAGTGGAAGGTGCACAGAGTCAGCCAAATCCCTCCCTCGCTCTACCCCAGGGTGAAGAAGTGAGCCAAAGAGTCAGAGAACACCAGGGGATAGCCAGGTGGAGAGGTGACAGGGCCAAATAAAAGAAGGCAAAGGGTTGAATGGTATTGGTCCTCAGCGGGGCAGAGATTTTTTTCCAGTGGAACAGGGAAGAAATCGCTCGGAGGGGTCTTGGAGGGCTGGAAGAATGTCGCTAGCGCCGCCTGAGTGTGAGCCATGGGAGAGTAAACAGCTTTTACTTCAGAGGATGACAGGGGAAGTGGTAACCTCAGGGGAAGGCCAGGTTTCAGTTCAGGCTAGAAGGTGAAGGGGAGCAGCTAGGTTTCTGGTTGCATTTAACAGAAACCAATTGTAGCCACCTGTGGTCAGTGGGGAGTGGAGGATTGTGGCGGGCTGGGGGTTGGGCCAGGGGAAGGATATTTTGCACCTATTGAACAACTCACCACGAGTCCACCATTGCGTGTGGGAAGAGTGCTGTGTCGTGAGCTGCACAAATCCTCCACAAAAGATGTCAGCGGTAGATGGTTGAGTGAAGTTGAGGAAGTATGAGAGTTTGTTCAACGGACAGGTGTTCCAAAAGACACAAATAGAATGTCTGCTGGAGTAGAGCAAGGCAGAAGTGCAGAGCAGCGTGGGGGTTGCAGTGGTTTGTGGGTTCAACATGGTGGAGTCAGGAAGGCGGCATCGAGAACGGCAGCTAGCAGGGGCCCTGCAGCGTGCTGCGTCAAGTGTGTCGTGTGCAGAAATCCTTGTGGCGGTGTAGACATCCGCCTGCTCGTCTGCACCCAGAGAATTTGAAATTCTGAATTCCTTCACCTCCTTACATGCCCACTGTCCCACCAAACTTCTGGTACCTCTCTAAGAGCTGTACCCTGGACTGTTTATTTATTAAGCTAATATGCAGGCAGGCCCCGGAAATTTGTGTCATATTATAATTATAATATGACAGACATATTCTAATCCACAGACTTCTTCAGACCTGGGACCATTTCTTATTCTTATGCATAGCCCTCCATTCCTAACGCCTGGAACTTAGTCAGGTGAACACATTAACGAGGAAATGAATGGACTTGGCTCTTGTGCTACCCTTTTCCTAACACCTAGAAATGTTGGCCTCTGCAAAGAGGCCTCTGTGGTAAGACTGTCTCACTCTTGCCCACCCTCTTCCATGATTACCAATTTCCTGGCCTTAATTCCACATTTGCTAGACAGAGACCATCTGCCAGGCGAGACAAACCCAGCTCGAGAGTCACCCTGTCCTCATTCTTCCTAAGCTGCCTCCCCGGCATCCTCCGAGAACCTGGGCCTGACACATGAGTGTTCTCTCCGTTTTTATGAAATGGCATCTTCACAACACGGCTTGAGGAACAAACTCATCGGCTTCCCCTGAATGATTCTTTCTCTCCCCTCTGTATCTACAGCTCTAGCAGAGGCACTGCCCAGAGGGAATGGACCAGATGGGAATTTGCGCGGTTGTGACACCAATTTTAGGAATGTGATTACTTCCGGAATAGAAGGGGAGATGGGACAAAACCAAGGACAGGCATGGGGGACTTCAGCTATAGGTGTGACATTTTCTTTCTGGGGACAGATACATACACATACATACATATCTTTGTATCTTTTCATAATTCTGAAGTGTTTAGATGAGAAAGTTTAGAATAAACTGTACTTATCTTTGACCAGTGGATGCCTATAGATGGACCTGGAGGTGGAGGGCAGCCCTGGCTGATGGACTCTGGAGGTTTAGGGGTGCTAAATCAAGATTTTCAACAGAGCAAGGACAGAGGGATGGCAGAGGGCTTCTGGGCTCAGAGCCAACATCTTAGCCAGAAGGTTCTAAGCTGAGTTTGGCCGGCTATGAAAGCCAGTGAATCTATTGTGTTTGCTGGTGAAAGCCTCAAAATGCACGGTTGCCAGCCTCTTAGTCTATTTGTTGGTCTGTTGTCTGGAATCGGGAACAAGTGTTCCTATAGAAACAATATTCCAAATGGTAGCTCTACCCCAACGCCAGCCCACAAAAGCTTACATTTTCCTAATGCACCTAAAATACTGTACTAATAACACCGAGGACCCTGACCACTGTTTATAACAGTGTTTCTGTGAGAAAGTGCACTTGGAGTTTTAATGTTTGGAACACACATTCCTCAGCCCTGCAAGTCCTCTGGACTCTTGACCTTATTCTCACACGGCTGATTCTTATCAGAGTGGCTCCTTCTGTGGTGGAGGGCAGGTTGGTAGCTTTCTGTTGCTACAGGATGCAGGCTAGAGTTTCAAGTCATTCATCTTCACTGGGCCTACTCCAACCCCTACCACGTACCCTTGCCTGGGATCTAAGTTTAGCCTTCAGCCCTCAAGCACAAGGAGGGAGCCTCACAATCAATACGTCTTGCACACCCAGCCACAAGTTGACATATAAAGGACTTCATTTGTATGTCTCTGGGATGTCGGGGAGGGGACCAGGAGTTCTTGTATCTTGAAAGAAATGGCGTGGAAGACTAGTATAATCTCTGAGACACTGGGATGGGAAATAGGCCTTGGACAACTTTTGACTAGGGGGCAGGGTGACCAAGTAGAGAATTCTTTGATCTATGACATGGCTCAGTGGGTAAAGGCACTTGCCACCCGCCCTGATGACCTGAGTTCCAGCTGTGGCACCCACAGGGCCGAAGGAGAGAATCAATTCCTGCAAGTTGAACTCTGACTTCTATACGTATGCCATGGAACATGCACGTTTGTGAAATAACTAAATGTTGGGAGAGAGAATTATCCTCGCGCTGGTTGGAATGACATTTAAAACATGTCCTAGGCAGGACACAAGTGACTTCAGCAAGAAATATCCCTGCACAGAATACAGATACTCAAATGCTCTTACTTAGGAGAACCGAAAGCTCCAAGGCCCCTGTGGTATTTGAAGGGGCCTAAAACCTGAACTATCGTTTTTTCCACAGACTGAGATGTCTTCCCTGTTAGGTGTGAACATGGTTATTATCATAACATCTAGAGTCCCGGACTCAGTGGGGAACAGTGACGTATGTGGGTCCCGGCAATGGAGAGAAGTAGTACGAATTCAACATGCGATTCTGGCAGAGCCACTGAAGCCATTGCAGGGGCGCGTGAGTCACCGGGATGCTCAGAACTAAAGTAATCTAGGACAGAGGGGACTGAAAGCCCTAGGACCATACAGGGCTTGTTCTGGGTGGTAACACTCTGACTGAGACAATTCCTTCCCCCATTGTGTAGTCATGAGGAGACTGAAGTCAAACTGCCTTGCTTTCTCCTGGGAACTCAATCTTGAATGATATGACCGAGACACCGCAAACCTTATCATCTATGGTCCCTGTGCTCTCTTCCTGAACCCTCAAGGACTTCCTGCCCTCAGGCCTCTGGAGTTGTCCTGCTTCCTGTCCCCCAAGCAGAGTCTCCAGCTTTCCCATTAGTTGTATTGGGCTCTGTGTCATCTCCCTAACACTCCTCTCTTTGTATGTAGGTGAGATGTGTGTACTTGTACAAGTTCATGTGTGTCTGCATGGGTGTGGGTATGTACACGTGGACGCCAGAAGTCAATATTGCCTTCCTCGGTTGCCCTCCACCTTGTTTTTTGAGACAATGTTTCTCAGTGAATCTGGGGTTCATCAGTTCAGCTCAGCTGGCTGATCAGTAAACCCTGGGGATCCATCTGTCTTTCTCCGCCCGACCCCAACGCTAGGATCACAGGTGTACACCACCACTCCAGGCTTTCCTATGAGTGCTGAGCATCTGAACCCAGGCCACCATGCCTATGCAGCAAACAATTTATTAACTGAGCCATCTCCTCAGGCCCAACATGTGTTTTCTACTTAAATTACGCATAGTCTGTAGGATATGGCTGAGGAACTCACTAATCCAGACACTGTTGGCAAAAGAGTGATAAATCAAGGCAAATCTGTTCCTTGGTAACTTCTAAAGCACCTCAAGTTATGAATCTACAAAAGGCTTATCATCTCCACATGCAAAAAAAACGAAAAATGCATTTCATTAAAACCTGATAAGTTCAGCTTTTGCCTGAGAAGGCCAAGTTGGGTGGGTAGAAGAATGGTTACTATAAAGACAGGTCACCAAGTTCTAACCCTGCCCTGTGCTGCTCACACTGCTGACATAATAAATACAATGGCTTTATGTGATGATACAAGTGGTTTTACCTCATATGTAGGGAAATAAATATGTTCAGTTACATTAATGGAAGGAATTTTAGGAACATGGGAAAACTGCAATGCCATTCCTTGGTAATCATTAAAGAGGGCTGAATTAGGATTCAATGGCAATTTAAAAATAACTGAGACAAATGTGTCTGGAAGTGTGTCTGCTTAATTAAACCAAACAGTTGGCCAAATACACTGAGATATGTTTCAGTTCATCCAGTTGGCATTTGCTATTTGCTCCATGATTAGAAGACTGGCTGGTCTTGTCTGAGAAGGCAGGCTTCTCTATCCACGCACAATCCAGAGAGGTGCAATCCATCTTACCAGATGGTCTGGCCGATGACCTGGTTCTCAGCCCTGGGGCCAGCCAGGCCTTACGCATAGAAACCAGTGTTTTGCTTCCTGGTAGAGCTCAGGTCTGAGGGTTCCAGGCTTCAGATGAAGTACTGATGGACTCAGGAGCCTCAGGCAGCTTTCTCTGGTCTAACTGGTCTCTCTCTCACTTGACATGTGGCAGCTGCAGCACGGATAGAGACTGGACAATTCAATGTGAATGTTTCCCCTAGATTTCTGGTTCCTCTAGAGGTCCATGACCCAACCATGTCCTGGAAAAATGTACTTCCTCTCCCTGCTAGCATATTTCCACCGTCATTATAGACAGTACCTCCCCTCACCCTACTCCCAACCAAACTCTGTCACACCTATGATATCCCCCCCAAGATTTCTGTCTGAGCATAAGGCTCATATTAATGAAAAGGGCTTTTATACACAGATGAGAAAGAGCATGCTCCCCAGGTGAACCCGTACAACAGGTCTGGTGCTGAGTAACTGTCCTCCTCACATCCTACCTTCAGAGTCAAAGTCAGAGACCTTAAAAAAAATGTTTCTTAAGCCATACATGGTGGCATACATCTTTAATCTCAGCACTCAGGAGGCAGAGGCAGGCAGCTCTCTGTGAGTTCAAAGCTAGCCTGGTCTACAAGGTGAGTTCCAGGACAGCCAGGGCACAGTGAGAAATGGTGTCACAAAAGGTTTTATTAGCATATGTTAATTATACATAATAATGGGTGGATTTACTGATATTTTATGCATGCACACAGTGTGGGCTGTTCATATTCTCTACACATACACACACACACACACATACACAAAATGTCCTCTTGTCTCCTTCCCACTCATCCTCTTTCTTCTCTCAACTAGTCTCTTTTGCACTTTCAGGCCTTTTTTTGGTAACCCAATGGGTTTAATTAAGGTTGCTTTCATGAGTGTGGGTGATGGGTTATTTACAGGAAGGAGCTTGGGCACCTGATCAGCGGCTACACCATTGAAGAACGTGTCTCTCCCTCCCCCGTAACTAGCAAAGTCATCAGGCAGGAGAGGTATCTCAGAGACCTTTCTTGGTAGTTTTTATCGGTCTCTTTACCTCCTTCATACGACTCCCAGTGGTATTTGTTTAAAAAAAAAAAAAAAAAAAAGAACTCTGCCTCAGTCTAAGTCTTCCATCCTTCATCACTAGCTGCTCCAAGTAATCTCTGATCTTTTGCAAGATAGACATTTTAAAGGAACCTATAACTCCACCCAGATCTGGAAGGGAAGGAAAATTTGTTTACCGGGTCTCTAAGCACCGGTCGGCACTGCCTTTTGCCCGCACAGTTTCTCAGTCATTTAGTGAACAGCTTCCTGTGTGGCTCTGAGGAAATCGGGCTCTAGCCACACAGTCTCTGAGGACATATCCCCCATCGGACATGAGCCTGTGAACTAGGTCCATTGGCCACTGGTCACAGCAGCACTCCAGGCTAAGTCCAAGAACTGTGTCAGAGATCCCCGCGGTTATCTACACGGTGGCCTTGTACTTTATACTCAGCCAGGTTCGTTCACAGCACTGAGTTAGCCCTGGGATTCTTGTAGGCTTCTACTTTCACTTAATCAAAATTAATCTTACAAAAAAAAAAAAAAAAAAAAAAAAGGAAGAAAAAGTCTCCCTCCAATATGGGGCTGGATAAAATATTCTAGCACTTGAAGACTTGTTTCTTTCTGAACTGTAGCCTACCTGGACATGGACAGCCCTACACCAGGAAAGCAATAACTTTAACAATACCGTGTGGCTGTGTTGACTTAGGATAAAAGAGTCATGGCTGTGTCCACAAGCATTTGCTATGGAGGAAGCTAGCCTCGCTGATATCACCTGCCTGTGCTCACGTGGCCACCTTAGAGGTGCAGAAGCCCAAGTTTCCAGTGTCCTCTTTAGCTTTCCATTGCTGTGACAGTGACAATGACCAAAAGTAACTTGGGCAGGAAAGGGTTTGTTTCAGTTTATAGCTTCTAAGTGCATCATCCAGGGTAGGAACTCGAGGCAGGAACCTGGAGGCAAGAACCGACCAACTGAGGTTGTGGAGGAATGCTGTCTACCGGCTTGTTTCCCATGGCTTGCTCATCCTGCTTTCTCATATCATCCAGGACCACATGCCTAGGGATAGCACTGCCCCGTGACCTGGGTCCTCCCATATCCGTCATTAATGAAGGAAATGCCCTACAGGTAGTCAGATGGAGACATTTTCTCAGTTGAGGTTCCCTCTTCCCAGATAGCACTAGATCGTGTCAAGTTGACCCAAACTAACCAGTATATCCAGTGTCCAGCATCTGGTAGGAATGTACTTGGACTACTGAAGCCTAGAGAAGCTGAGGTTTTCATCTTTACTGTCTGGTATAACTTAGCCAGTGAAATGGCTGAGTGGTTTCCCTGTTGCAAAGTACCAGGGAGTCCAGTAAATATCTCTGTTTGGGGGAATCTTTCTGTGCTCACAACTTTAAACAAACAAACAAACAAAAAACAGCAATCCAATGTTTGATGTTTACAGTGCCTAGAAAAAGCACCCAGTATGGAACCAGAGTCACTAGGAGGAGGTTGGGAGACCCCAGTCACCAGCAAGTCTGCTCACTGGCACCGATGGCCATATTTTGCCTTTCTATAAAAGTATTCTGATTGTCAACTCATATCACACCCCCAAAGAAAACTCTGCTAGGATTAAGCTTTAAATATAATAAGGTAAATTTACAACCAGGTGTGGTGGTGCACGCCTTTAATCCCAGCACTCAGGAGGCAGAGGCAGGCAGATCTCCGTGAGTCTGGTCTCACGTATTGAGTTCCAGGACAGCCAGGACTATGTAGAGAGACCCTGTCTAAAAATAAAACCAAACAAACAAAAAAGGGGGAAAAAAAGAAAGTAAATTTGCAATGAAGGGACTAGGGACTGGGAATGTAGCCCAGTTGGTAGAAGTGCTTACATAAAGCTTGGGCTTAGATCTCCAACATCACATAAAAACAAAATGTTCGGACACCTGCTGTAATCCCAGCCCTGAGGAGGTGGAGGAGGGAGCAGCTGAAGTTCAAGGTCTACCCTCAGCTACCCAAGGAGTTCCAGGATAGCCTGGGATAAGATCCTGTCCCAAAATTAAATAGGAGAAAAAAAAAAAGCCAGCTGTAATGGCGCACACCTTTAATCCCAGCACTTGGGAGGGAAAGGTAGGCGGGTCTGTTTGAACTAAATTATAGAAAAATATAATTTTACCATTCTTATTTATCAAAGGGGCTATCATTGATTTAAGTAGACAAGATCCAACATTGCTGAGAATGGGGGTGTGTGATTTGATTGAACTTTCTGTAAGAACAATTTGACCTTAATGTGTAAAGAACCTTAAAATGGCCCGGCTCTTAGAGCCAATAATATTATTTTCAAGATAGCGTCTAAGAGGCTGGAGAGAAGGTTCAGCAGTTAAGAGTGCTTGTTGCTCCTCTGAGTGCTGGAACCAGACGGTTCTTAGTTGGTTCATTAAGTGCCTGGAACTCCAGCTCCAGGGACGCCCTCTTCTGGGCCCTGCAGACACCTGTATTTACATTCACATACATATAACTAAAAGTAATAGTAATAACAAATCTTTTTTTTTTTTTTAATAGCTTCTGACCTGGAGGTAATGGCGGCTCACCTTTAATCCCAGCACTCAGGAGGCAGAGGCAGGCGGATCTCTGTGAGTTCGAGGCCAGCCTGGTCTACAGAGCAAGTTCCAGGACAGCCAGGACTGCACACAGAAACCCTGTCTTCAAAAACAAAAACAAAAACAAACAAAAAAAAAAAGCTTCTGAAAAGGCCAGGGAGGTGGGCTGAGTGAGTAAAGACGCCTCCTGACCAAGGCTGATAATCTGAATTCACATCCTCAGAGCCCATGTAAAAGCCAGACGGAGTAAGACATCTATAACCCCAACACTCTTTCTTTTTTTCTTTTTTCCAGAGCTGAGGACCGAACCCAGGGCCTTGTGCTTGCTAGGCAAGCGTTCTACCACTGAGCTAAATCCCCAACCCCAACCCCACACTCTTACAGTGAGATAGGAGACAGAGACGAGAATCCCCAAAAACTTGGGGCTCACTAGCCTGGAGTGTCAAACAACGGGACAGACCCTGCCTTCAACAATGTAGAAGGTCACCCAAGGTTGTCCTCCAACCTCCACATGCACACCATGGCAACTGCACACCTTTACAAGCAGACATGCACAGACACATCATATATGCATAAACACAAAATTAAGTAGATTCATTAAAAAAAAGAATATCTTCTAAGGATAGAAATGAAAATATGAATAAAATTTTAATGCATAAAAGTATTTACCATAGTGTAATTATAACTGAAAATGAATTTAGTATTCAATTATAGCATAAGTAGTAATTTGTGATAAACCCACATTAAATTCATGACTTCCATATGTAGTCGTGAAAAATAATTTTATTATAGAGATATTTGTGAGATGATAGTAGATATAAAAGATAGAATATCAAATTGAACATGCTCATAAACTATGTTTTAAAAATAATATTTAGGCCAAGCGGCGGTGGCGCACGGCTTTAATCCCAGTACTCGGGAGGCAGAGGCAGATGGATCTCTGTGAGTTCGAGGCCAGCCTGGTCTACAT
>CABHPP010122940.1:35717-49784 GCA_902168425.1 Peromyscus attwateri
GTTAGTTAATGTATAATTATCTAATATATGCAGTATTGTCCTCCTAACTTCTAGGATTCCAGGGATGTGCCACCACGAAATATTTGATTCTATTATTATTATTATCATTTGTCTATGTTTTCCTTGTTTCCCAAATTTCTTGACTATTTTCTGGTCTTCAGGCCGGTAGAACTTTCTCCCTTTTCTACAACTTCATAATATGTTTCTGGTCGTGCACAAAGAGGTACAGTTTAGATAATGGCTGACAAACAATACTGCATATATTAGATAATTATACATTAACTAACCCTGGGGTTTTTATAGATGTCATTATAACTTTGTGCTTTAATATAGCTATTATCTTGGTGTATGGTTGCATTAATCAATAGAGTTTAAGATTGAAATAACAATTTTACAGCCCGGTCCAAACGGCAGCAGGGCGCTCCCCGAGGACAGCCTGCAGGACAGATGCTTCACAAAGCGGCTGCCTTCAGCTCCATTTGCCACGGGTCAGATCTTTCTCTTGCTCTCTTGACCTTATCTGACTTCTGTATAGGTTCTTCAACTCCAATCTGGTTCTCCATCTCGCTCAGAGCTCTCCTCCTGACTTCTTAATGGCCTGCTCTCCTCCTGACTTGGTAATTTGAAACCTCGGTGCAGACAGAGCCCATGCTGGGATTTCCTGAGGCTCTGAGTTTGCTTGAGGACCTGTCCCAGTCCTCCTGGCTTGTCCCAGGTCCCTAGAGCCCCTGTCAACGCTCCCAGTAAGCAAGGCATACACTCCTGGATTAAGCTCCTTTCTCAGTTCACAGAACAGTCTCCTGGAGCTGTGGAGGGCCCAGTGATCTGGCACCCTCCGGTGGCAGTGGGTAGGTGTGCCTTGGCTCGTAGTAAACTTGAACTTTAGAGCTTATGACCTGTCCCAGGTGTCCTCCTGTGACAGTGTAAAAGGACCTGCTATCAGGTCTGGGTGAGCCCCGCCCACTTCTGCCAGACCCCTAACCATTCACCACCTTTCGTTGGCTGATAGAGAAATTCAAAGAAGACCTGTCTTCTCCTCACACAAATGTATTTTATATCAAGATAGGCACTTATTTATTTGTGTGTGTAAAAACACACAAGCCATGGCTTCAATGAGGAGATCAGAGGACAACCTACAGGAATTTAAAAATTTCACTTAATTTATAGCCATACATTGGTCCAGGTGTCAATTAACCTGGGTTTGGTGGCACTTAGGAGGCAGAGGCAGGAAGATCATGAGTTTGAAGCCACCTGAACTATGTGGTGAGTTCGAGGTCAGCTTGGATGTCATTGGGAAACCCTGTCTCACTAACCATAAGAGAAAGAGGAAGAGGAGGGTGGAGGAGGAGGAGAGAGCTAAAATCCTAAAAGACTTGAGTCCTCGGTTCCAGTTATTCCTAAGACCCAGGAGCCTCCTCTCCTCCAGGCTGGGTTTGGGCATCAGACACTAGTCCTTGCAATACCCGCCCCTTTTCCATCTACTTGATGTGGTTTCCTTTGACTTGCAATGCAGGGGCCCTACTGAAACAGCAATCAAACAGTGTGCTTTTGAAGAGAGGTGACGCATTAATAGCTAGAGCAGCATTGGACAGAATGTTGATGAGCTATCTGATCCAAACTGTTGGTTACAAGAAATTACTAGAGACATGTGACTCCTAGGCCAGTCAGTCAAAAGGCAGACTCATAAAAATTATGTATATCAAAACCTGGGCCAACTGAGCCAGGGAACCTGCAGCAGAGCACTAGGGGACAGCCATTGTTTTCTCTCATGGGGCCTTTTGACCTCACAGTGAGCCAGCCTGCCCCCCACCCCCACCCCCACCAGCCTTTTCAACCTAGTCTTACACCTGACTGCAGAAAACCGGCCCCTCTAGCCTCTGCGCCTCTATAGCCTTCTGGTTTTAGCACGGAACTGAATTGGAGCGTCCCTTTGTGTCTCTTACTGCAGGTTCCCAAGAGAGAAGGCTTGACTTCTGCTTATCTTTTAAAACCAAAGCACACAGGGCAAAGGTTGCTGGATATGGTTTATAGCCACACATTGGGCAGGTATCCAATTAACTGTGATCGTGGTCATGTGACTCACTGCCCACTTAGTCAGGTGGATCAGTAGAATTTTTATCAGAAAGGGATATGGGCATGAACGGTCATAATTGGTATCTCTTACCAAACTGAGTTAAGTGTAATTTAAGCCCTAGCCAATCAGAAAAATTAGGCCTGTCGTAAACATGGGCAACCCACTCCCCAAAGGCTCGCTCTAATTATCTCAGGTTGGCAAGAGAATTCACCTCTGGTCCTTGGAGGTATGTAGCCATACTCTACCTCATCTCGTACCTTCTGCAAGTCCCCAGACCCACCTGCACCTGCCTTAAACATTCTGCAGTGAGCTAGATGACTCCACTCACTTGGGAGTCTATTAATTTTCTTCTCCCCTTAACCACACTAAAGACTTTGCTTAGTAAAGCATTTTGAAGATTTAGAAAGTGACTGTTCAGTCTGCTCAGGATTTATATCCCAAACAGATGTGCCAAGAAGTCATAGGAATCAAACTGCTGTTCTGTGAGTAGAATAATATATTAACTTGCTTTTTAGTGGTTTCGATTACACAGCTGTACAAATTGCAGTGGAGTCTTCAAGCTAAAGATGTTTTTATGTAAAACGCATCAGCCCTTCAGGAGGAGGTTTCAGCACAGTGGATGCATTGGGGAACAAGAACACATCCCTGTGAAATACTTCTCTTTACCAGGAAGAATCATTCAGGTAGTTGAGCGGTGGTGGTACTTAGCTCACCCGAAAGGACTTTCTGTCCTTCATCACAATAACTGAACTGAGCCAGGATATGCACACCTTTAATTACAGCACTCAAGAGGCAGAGGCAGGCGGGATCTCTGTGAGTTCGAGGCCAGCCTGGTCTACTGAGCGAGTGCCAAGGACAATCAGGGCTACAGAGAAACCCTGTCTCAAAAAACAAACAACAAACAGACAAACAAACATAAAAGGAACAATAAATGAACATAGAAGCCAGAGCTGTGATGGGGGTGCAGGATGTGTCCAAAAACAAAGATGGATGACGCAGAGTCAGGGAGCCTGGCCCTGGAGGAAGCACTACAGAGATCCCCAATCACTACCTCAGAGCTCCCCATTGAATCAATAGAGGGAGGCATACTTTAGCGTGGGTACCTAGGATTTCCACAAATTAAGTTCAATAAAGTATGAGCTCATTTTCTTAGCTAGGGTTTCTATTGCTGTGATGAAACACCATGACCAAAGCAACTTGAGGAGGAAAGGGCTTATTTGGCTTACACTTGCCTATCATTGTTCATCATCACAGAAGTCAGGCCAGGAACCCAAGCGGTACAGGATCCCAAAGGCAGGTGCTGATGCAGAGACCGTGGAGGGGTGCTGCTTACTGGCTTACTCCTCATGGCTTGTTTAGCCTGCTTTCTTTCTTTCTTTTTTTTTTTTTTTTTTTTGGTTTTTCGAGACAGGGTTTCTCTGTGTAGCTTTGCGCCTTTCCTGGAACTTGCTTTGGAGACCAGGCTGGCCTCGAACTAACAGAGATCCGCCTGGCTCTGCCTCCCGAGTGCTGGGATTAAAGGCGTGCGCCACCACCGCCCAGCTAGCCTGCTTTCTTTAGAACCCAGGATCACCAGTGCAGGGATGGTACAACCCACAATGGGCTGAGCCCTTCCCACATCTATCACTAATTAAGAAAATGACCTACAGGCTTACATACAGCTTTCAATTTTCTCTATTGAGGCTCCATTGTCTTTGATAACTCTAGCTTGTGTCAAGCTGACCTAAAACTAACCAGGACACTCACTATAAAAAAAAAATTCATCACCAGGGCAGGAGAGATGATTCAGCAGTTTAGAGCACTTATTGCTCTTACAGAAGACCTGGGTTCAATTTCAAGTAACTACACGGCAGCTCACAATCTTCTCTAACTCCAGTTTCAGGGAACTCACAGCCTCTTCTGGCCTCTGTGGGTGCCAGGAATGCACATAATACACATACATACAGCAGGCAAAACCCTCATGCACATGAATTATAAATAAATAAATCTTAACAAAAATCATCACTGCATAAGCCACATGAGTTAGAATCTACAGACGTGACAATTTCATATTCACAAAATTGAATAATTTGAAATAGTCATATACAGACTTTTTTTTCTTTCTTTCTTTCTTTTTTCTTTCTTTGTTTTTTGAGACAGGATTTCTCTGTAGTCCTGGCTGTCCTGGAACTCTTTCTATAGACTAGGCTGACCTCAAACTCAGAAATCCAGTTGTCTTTGCCTCCCAAGTGTTGGGACTAAGGTATGTGCCACCACACCTGGCTTCATGTACGTATGGTTAAATAATCTTTCATGAACCATTTTTAAAAGTCAAATATGGAGGGCTGGTAAGATGGTTCAGTAGGTTCACCACAACTGACAACCTGAGCTCAATCCCTGGAATCCACATGGTAGACAACTAACTCCCACAAGTTGTCTTCTGACCTCTATCCGAGCATCCTGACACTAGCGTACCCACCTACACACACACACACACACACACACACACACACACACACACACACACACGTACACACATACACGTACACACACATAATTAAATTTATTAAAACCTAAATATGCAATAAAATATAGTTAAGAAGAAAAGGAGCCGGGCGGTGGTGGCACACACCTTTAATCCTAGCTCTTGGGAGTCAGAGCCAGGCGGATCTCTGTGAGTTCAAGGCCAGCCTGGTCTACAAAGCGAGTTCCAGGACAGCTAGAGCTGTTACACAGAGAAACCCTGTCTCAAACCCCCCCCCCCAAAAAAAAGGTAGAGGACCCTTAGAATGACCAGAAGGATCCATGAAAATACCAAATAGAACATTTGGGCCCAACAGGTAGAGATGGATGTAGATATGAATATTGTCTTAGTTAGGGTTTCTATTGCCGTGAAGAGACACCATAACCACAGCAACTCTTATAAAGGAAAACATCTAATTGGAGCTGGCTCACAGTTTCAGAGGTTTAGTCCATCATTCTCATGGCAGGACCTGGTGGCATGTAGGCAGATATGGTGCTGTAGAAGGAGCTGAGAGACCTACATCTTGATCCGTAGGCAACAGGAAGTGAGCTGGGACACTGGATGTAGCTTGAGCATAGGAGACCTCAAAGCCCACCCCCAGAGTGATACACTTCTTCCAACAAGGCAATACCTACACCAACAAAGCCACATCTCCTAATAGTGCCACTTCCTGTGGGGGCCATTTTCTTTCAAACCACCACAAGTGTAAATATTATAAAATTAATAGCCAGACAGGTGGTGGTGCACACCTTTAATCCAGCACTTGGGAGGCAGAAGCAGGTGGATCTCTGTGAGTTCGAGGCCAGCCTGGTCTACAGAACAAGTTCCAGGACAGGCTCCAAAGCTACACAGAGAAACCCTGTCTAGAAAAACAAACAAAAACAATAATAAATAAATAAATAAATAAATAAATAAATAAATAAATAAAAACAATGAGTGTGTTTGAAAAGACAAAGACATTTGAAAGACCCATAGAAGGAAGCTGGGGCATCTTCCAAGAGCCAGCACTAAGCAACTATAACTTTTTCTCTCAGAAAGGAGATGTGGAGACCGAGGTGATGGCTCAGTTGGAAAGAACATTTGCCGTGTAAACCTGAGTTCAGATCCACAGAGCTACATCAAAAGCTGAATGTGGCTACCCTGGGACCTGTAGCTCCAGCACCGTGGCGGACAGAGACTGGGGGATCACAGGGGTTTGCTGGCTGCCAGCCTGGCTCCAGGTTCAGTAAAATACTCTGGTGCAAGGAACCAAGGAGGGAAGAAAATGATAGAACAGTACACCTGAGTCCTCCTCTGGTCTCCACCTGCATATGTGAGTGTAGACATACTCCATACAATGTGCATAGGACACACACATACATGCACATGCATGCACACACACTGAGTGCATGCACACAAAACCATGCTCTCTTTAAAAAATAAAATAAGAAAGAAAGGACCTAAGACAGCATATTCGTGCTCTGACCATCCCTATGTATTAATTACTATTATTTCTCTTTCACAGCAAGGACACTGGTTGAAAGGGAAAGACCAGTGTCCTCCAGAAAGATGGCTGCAGGGACACAGTGTGAACACATGGAAAAGGCAGATCCTAGAACCACTCTGGGCATAGGTAACAACACAGGTGACTGTTAGAAACTTATTTCTTTCTCTTTTGAGACAGGATCTTATGTAACGCGGGCTGGCCTCCAATCCTGATCCTCCTGCGCAACCCCACCCCTCCAGGGGCTGAAATTGATGGAGTAAGCAAGCCACCATACCCGAAACATGATGAGTCTGAGTGAAAAAAGAAAAAAAAAAGTAGCAGAAAATACTTTTATAAATAGAATTTCACAAACTAAATAGTACAATGCTTAGAAATACAGGCATACACAATTACAGTTTTTGTTATTGTTTTGAGACAGTCTCATTTGGTAGCCCAGGCTGACCTGGAACTCGCTCTGCAACCCAGGCTGGACTTGCTAGGATTATGGGCACTATAACTAGCTTAAACTGTTTTCAAAAAGCAAGAGAAGGATATTTTTACTAGATTTTCACGACACATGTTTGAAAATCATCGGTTAATCCTTGTGATTCCTGGTAAAGGACTCTAATCCAGCTCTCGAAACTACCTGCTGATCTTTTAAGCCTTGTGTTTGATTCTAAATCAAATCACTTTCACAGCGGTGAACACTATCGACAGGTCAAGGCACGCCGCTGTTAGCACTGCCATTTTCTGACTCTGGTCAGGACTTGGTCCTTGTCTACAAGGATAGCAGAAAGGAGGAGGCAGAGGACACAGAAGAAAGGAAAGCTGCCTTGACTGAGGGGTGATGGGTGAGCCTTCAGAGGACTGGTGGAAGAGTCCTGCTGTGAGGGCTAAGCCAGTGATCCCCAGATGGCTCAGCTGCCCCAGGTCCCAGCAGGAGGTGTGTGAGAACCTGCAAAGCTCTCAAGCTAAGGGTACATGGCCACCCTGGCTTTGCTCGCAGTGTGCTCCTGGGAGAGCTTCTGAGAGCTCACTCCACTGCCCTGGAATCTGCACGATGCGTCTGTGTATTCACCCACAGCCCCTCTTTAAAGTTCCTCCTGGAAACTCATCTCCCTTGGGTTCCTTGGCTGCAGTTTCCCCGCTAATGGCTGGGACCACTCCACCGAGGGATCCTACCAATTTTCTCAAGAACAGACGCCATCCAGGGGCCCATGTGATGTAGGGGATTTCCAGGTGATAAAAAGAACACACTTGAGGGGTTTCCCAAGGATGTTTTTTAATTTTTATTTTATTATTATTATTAGATGTGTGTGCGTGTGTGGGCCGGCACACGCCACAGCATGCATGTAGAGGTCAGGGGACAACTTCATGGAGTCAGTTCTCACCTTCCATCTTTACGTGGGTTCCAGGGATCAAATCCAGGTCATTGGGCTTACACAAGCACCTATACTGGCTGAGCCATCCCACTACCATTGACCTCAACAGTGTTTCAAATCAATCAGACTCTCTGTGGTGACCCGGATTCTATAGGTAGGATTCTATAGAATCCTGTGCTCATCCATGTGCTCCCCAGCTTTACATGTCTCAGGGCTTGCTTGCTCAGGGTCAGTGGAAAGGGTCTTCCCAATCACCAATTCCCTGCCTCTTATTGGCTTCTAAGGATGAGGGTTGGACTGACCTGGCAAAGCCTCCAGTTTCCACCAGGTGGATTCTGATGGAGAATGTACTGAGCTCCTGTCGCATAAGGGCCGAGTTCCTTGTTGGGAGCTCCTACATTAGAGTCCTGATTCCCGCCAAAGGCTGGAGTCCAGGATTTTCCTAATGCACAACAGTTCATCTCTGCTTTAGCGTTGTCTAGGCTGTTTGCCTTCTGGAAGAGAGGTGCAGGTACGCATGGCTTTGAAGGGAAAGCTGACGGGAAATAATAGAGTGAGGCACTACGTCTCATGAGGGGGAAACACGCCAGGCAGGAAAGCAGGAGATCATGCGAGCTCCTCCTGGCCCCAGACCAACCGAAGGCCTCTGAGTTTCTGGTGAATTCATGAAACCGTTCAGTTTTTGGGTGCTGGGCTTCTGCTCTTCTTGGGACAGAAGTCTCTGTGTTCTGTCAAGGAGATGGGAGGAGAGCAGACATAGCCGCCCTGAGATCTAGAAGGGAACCTTGGTATCGGAAGCTCCCATTGACCTTGGAGGCCACTTACGAAGGGGATTTTAAAGAGATGAAAGTAAGTTTCCATAAATACCCGTTGGTTCATCCTCTTTGTTTTCTAACAGAACACTCAGGCAGGAGAAACTCTAACCTATTCTTTCTTCCCATCCCTTCCCTGGGTAGAGTCAGGACCTGTTGAGCATGAGCAGGCTGGAACAGGATTTCACACCGGCAGCCATAGCAGGGGCTCACGGCTGCTGCGGCCTGGGGCTACAGCAGTCGCCCACCGCCCCCCCCCCCCATAGGAGTCCTGGCCAACTGGGCTTGAGTTCCAAAGCTCTACCAGAGAAGCAAGATTCCTTGATGTGTTTCTGACCTCAGGTTGCATGGATTGGGATTAGCCAGGAGGTCAAACACGAGGACAGGGTAGGCTCTTCACCACACAGTGGCCCTGCTGTGGATGCAAAAGCCAGGACTTGATTGCCAGGGCTAGGAGCAGTAGGAGGTGTGACAGGAACTGTTTATCCATTCCCTGGGGTGTCCCAGAGACAGCTGGAAGAGGCTATCCATCATTGATGTTAAATTCTTTGGCAAATATCCAAGCAGGAAGTCACCAGGTCTAAATCCAATTCTTGAAAGTGACCTCTTTGCTCCAGCTCTAGCCTCTGGCCTTGAGGACAAGAGGGGGCTTCTTTGGGAGGTTCTGCTGCCCAATGTTCCCCTGCCATGGATCAGGATGATCATGTTTGGATTGAGGCTGTGTTTGCAAATGGGACACTCTTGTCTATTAGGTCTGGTCTCCAACCCCTGATGTAAACATCCCCAATGGAACAGATGGCCACATAGGCTGGTAACAGTGTCCTCAGCTGGTCCAGGAATATGATGCACTTGGAGGTGCTGTTCTGCCCTCCACTCTGGCTAACAATGTTGCTCCTGATGCTGGGCCCACTGGACTGGAATGTGCAGGGGATGTGGAGGCCAACGGCCTCTTGCTTGCCATCCTTTCAAAAGTTCTCCCAGGAAAATCCCTATCACCCTCCATGCTGCCCTTTGGGCCTGTCAGCTGACCAGGCCATCTCAGCAATTCAGGAGTCAGGAAGATTGATGCCAGTCTCCTGGTGGGTCTCAGAAAGCTCCCTACTGCAAGATAGTGGTGGAAGTCATCCCCAGCCTCGGTTGCTTTTTGTTTTCAATTGAAAAATAAAGCTGGAGAGTTGACTCAAAGGTTAAGAGTATCTGTTGTTCTTGCGGGGGACCCAGGTTTGGTTCCCAGCACCCACATGGTAGCTCACGACCATCTGTAATTCCAGTCCCACGAGATCTGATACTGTCTTCTTAACTCTTTGAGTACGGGAGATTGTAGTTGTGTTTTGTTTTGCCTTTTTACTCTTTTGGCTCTTCTGCTCTTTGGTTCTTTTGTGGTGCCCACCACCCAGCTCCCAAATAAATACTTGAAGGCTTATTCTTTCTTATAAATGCCCAGCCTTAGCTTGACTTATTTCTTTTCTTGACTTAAAATCATGTCTACCTTTTGCCTCTGGGCTTTTACCTTTCTCTATTTCTGTATTTTCTTTACTTCTTCCTCCATGGCTCGCTGTATAGCTGGGTAACTGGTCCCTGAAGTCCTCCTCTCCTTCTCCTCTTTTTGCCCCTCAATCTCCTCTCCCCAGATTTCTCCTCCTATTTATTCTCTCTGCCTGCCAGCACCACCTATCCTTTCTTCTGCCTTAATATTGACTGTTCAGCTCTTTATTAGACCATCAGGTGTTTTAGACAGGCACAGTAACACAGTTTTACAGAGTTAAACAAATGCAACATAAAAGAATTCAACACATCTTTACATCATTGAACAAATGTTCCACAGCATAAACAAATGTAACACATCTTAAAATAATATTCTACAACAGGGCATGCATGTAGTGTACATACATACATGCAGGCAAAACACCCATTCACATCAAATAATAAGATAAATCTATATAATGTTTTGATTAGAAATACTCTAAATTATTTAAAATTAAAATATAATTACATCCTTTTCCCCTTCTTTTTCCTCTTCCCATGTATCCCTCCTAGTTACCTGAAAAATCATGACCTTTTTTCTTTAATTGATATGTTATATATGCCTAAATATTAAATACAACCTGCTCAGTGGCATGGGATTTTCAGTTCCAGATTTCTTTGGCTCCGTCCTGATGGAAACAAGTATTCACACAGTTCTTTTTGTTGTTGTTGTTGTTGTTTCAGAACAGGGCTTCTTTGTGCTGCTCACTCTGTAGACCAGGCTGGACTCAAGCTCACAGAGATCCACCTGTGTCTGCCCCCCCCCACACACACACCACCACACACACACACCCCTGAGTGCCGGGATTAAAAGCATGCACTACCACCTCCTGGCTTGGTATTAGAATTTTAAAGTAAGTTTATTTTTCTCAAATATTTTGAGCCAATTAGCACAATTTTAGAGTGAATAAATACACCTAAGTTTCCATGACGGTAAGAGTTATACACTAAACTCTACATAGATGTGTTTGTACTGGACTAAATCTACGTAGCACTCAAATTCTAGTTGCCTTTGTATGTGCACAGTGTGTGTATGTACGCAGGTATGCACGCTTATGCGTGAGCATGTGGAGGCCAGGGTTGAACATCAACTGTCTTCCTCTATGCCTCCCCACCTTAACTTTTGGAGACAGGGTCTCTCACTCAACCTGGAGCTCACTGTGTCTGCTAGGCTGGCTGGTCAGCGAGCCCCTGGCATCCTCCTGCCTCCACTTCCCCAGAGCTGAAGTTACAGGTGCACATCACCACACCTAGCTTGTGCATAGAGCTGGGGATCTGAACTCAGGTCCTCAAGTTTGCTCAGCAAGCACTTTACACACCGAGCCAGCTCCTCGGCCCCTACTTATTTTTCAAAGTCTGTTTTATGCAAATACATCAGCAGATATTTAAATAGTTTCCAGAAGGTTTTGGGAATGCCCAAACCAAACTTCCAACAATTAGAAAACAAAATCAAAATTTGTCTGATATTTCTGAAGAGGGCCAGTTCTTTGACCTGACATTGCCTTTGTTTTCAATCATTATCATAAAGTCAAAATTACTTGATCAGTTTTAAAAGCTTTTTCCTACTCTTTAAATTTCTTTTATTCTTTAAGTATGTGGTTACTGCTCAATGTCCTGGAGCTGAATGAGTTAACTGGAAATAGCAGTGAGTTCACTTGGGTGAGTGTGTCATAATAGAAGCCTATATCATTTTACCTAGTTAAAGTTCATAAACTTTATCCCCCTTAAAAATTCTACCAAAAAACCCTCTCTCACATTATTAGTGTGTGTGTGTGTGTGTGTGTGTGTGTGTGTGTGTGTGTGTCTACCTCTGAAAATTAAAATTAATTTGTTTTCATAGGAGCAAGCCATATCAGGAATATATTAGGTATTATTGATTATGAGTTGGAAGAAGTCATTTTTTAATTGCATATAGTTTTTCATTTCATTGATTAATACAATTGGAAATAACAATTTCCTAGAAAAATAGAAAAGATTTTTCCCAGAGATGATTAAGACAAACTCTCAATATTTCCCTATTGACTATACATTTCCTAGTATGGCCAGTCTCCTCTATAGTGCCTGTGAAACTCTTGCAAGTTGTTTTTTTTTTTACAATTTTCTTTTAAAATTATAGCCGTTAGGAGCCAGGGAGAGAGCCCAGTGAGCAGAGCTTCATTACCAAGCCTGGAACCTAAATGGTAGGAAGAGAATTGAGTCCTATGAGTTGTTCCCTGACCTCCACACTTGTGCCATGGCACATGTCCACCCACATGTATACATATGCAAGTATATACAAACAAATAAATGCATATAAATAAAATAATAAACTGTTAGTTTAAACGTGTTTGTGAATGTAGAAGCATTTGTCCAGGGGTCCTTAGGATTCTTCAAACTTAACAACAACAAAACATAATATAGGTGTGTGTGTGTGTGTGTGTGTGTGTGTGTCTCCATGACATAGACAGAAGGATCAACTTGTGCAGAGAGAAGCGAGAAGACCAATACCTTGGCAGCTCCTCTTAGTTCAATGTCACTTCCTGAATCTGGCTGCCTCCTTCCCGGAGACCCCTTCGTCATAAATTTAAAATTTCCCGATTAGTTTTAATTTACTTCAGGCTGGTTTCTGTTACCTGCATCAGGACCCCTAAAATGTGTATTTATGTTGAACTATGTAGTGATGCATAATCATTCACTCATTGTGTTGGCCCAGGAGATTCTTGGCTCATCTTATTGCTCTCTTACTGATGTCAGTTCTTTGGCTAGTCCACAGCCATACACCACCCAGAACATGTACCAGTCTTGTCTGACCTCAGAAGCTAAGCAGGGTCAGGCCTGGTTAGTACTTGGATGGGAGAATCCTTTGGCTAGGCCAGACGATGGTGGTACACACCTTTAATCCCAGCACTTGAGAGGCAGACAGGTGGATCTCTGTGAGTTCAAAGCCAGCCTGGTCTACAAAGCAAATTCCAAGCCAGCCAAGCCTCCATAGTAAGATCTTGTCTCAAAGAAAACAAAACAAAAGGAAAGAAGGAGGGAGGGAGGGAGGAAGGGAGGGAGGGAGGAAGAGAGAAGGAAGAAAAGAATCCCTTGACTAAAGAAAGGTACCTAAGAACGGACCAAACATTCTGCCTGAGGCCAACCCGGGGCCCAGCTGCCGATCCTGCAAAGCCCAACACCTTGGAGACATTGGTGAGATTTCCCTACTGATCAACCTGTTCAGCTGAGATCCATTCGGGAGAGGTTTCAGAAGCCTACAGCCTGCAGTCTGAGGACACAAGATGAGCTGAGGAGTTGGCGAGTGAGCAAAACGTAACCTGAGAATGCAAGAGAAGGAGCCGTCCAGCCACCAAACCAGATCACCAGAGTCATAAGCCCATCCTATACTGACTGGGAACAGGTAAGGCCCCATCTCCGGACCGGCAGACCAGGTCGCTAGCCCCTAGGTCCCAGCCATCAGAGCCCCAGGGACCAGGCAGCTACCTTTCCCTGCTCCCTCACCCAAAAAAAAAAAAAAACCAGCCCCTGCGAACCCAACAACCACTGGAATCATAAGACCACCCTACACCAACTGGGAACAGCCATTGGAGCCCCAGGGACTGGACAGTGGCCTCTTTCCCTGTCCCCTCACCAAGAAAACCATCCCATGCAACACCAACAACCACTGGAGCCATAAGCCCACCCTGCACCAACTGGGAACAACTGCTCCCTGAGACAGAACCCACTAACACTGATTGGACTAAGCTGCTCCCGGAGAAACAGAGTCCAACAGCACCAATTCGACCAAGAAACACCTAATGAACCAAGACTAACAATTAGAACAAGAAAGGCACCTTCAGACACAGACACCACCTGCACCGAGCGGAGGAAGAGATGAGTAGACACCAGTGCAAAAATACAGGCAACAACATAAAGACCTATATGACAACATCAGAGCCTAGCGATTCCACACCTGCAAGACCTGAACATACCAAGGCAGAAGAAGAAATCAATCCTAAAAATGACTTTAAGAAGATGATAGAAGCCCTTAAAGAGGAAATGAAAAACTCCCTGAAAGAGGAAATAAAAAATTCCCTTAAAGAAATGGAAGAAAAAAAAAAGAAAGGTACCTAAACCCATGTGGTATGGCTTCTGCCACTGAACAAACACACCCAACGAGGAGCATTCTTGCCCGAAAGCTGCTGCCTCATCCCTGGGTGGTCCACAGGAGATAAAGGAAGAGTGAAAGGGTTTCAGAGCCCCAGATCCTGCCACACTAGGAGAATCTGCACCTTTGAAGACTAACACCGAAACCGCACGCTTAGCTTTACGACTTCCTTCTCTCCAAC
>CABHPP010122941.1:0-44824 GCA_902168425.1 Peromyscus attwateri
TCCTGGCTAAAACTATTTTTGAGACAAGGTCTTACTATGTAGAGCAGGCTGGCTTTGAACTCACCATCAATCCACCTGCCTCTGATTCCCAAGTGCTGAGATTAAAGGTGTTGTGCCACTGTACCAGGCTAGAGATTTATTTTTAATTCTACTGGCATGCGTGCATGTATGTGTGCATGTATGTATGTGCACATGTGTGCAGCACCTGGGGAGGCCAGAAGAGGTCATCAGATCCCCTAGAGCTGGAGTTACAGGGAGTTACAGGGCCCTGAGGCCACTAGCCCAGCTCGCTGGGCTTCAGGCAGAGGAGACTCTGAGGCTGGACTCCAAATGGATACAGTGGCCACTGCCGTGGCCTGCAATGTGGGTGCTGGGAACTGAACCCAGGTCCTCTGCAAGATCAATATGGGCTCTTAACCACTGAGCCATTTCTCTAGCCTGTTTTGTTATCTTATTATTTTTTAGTTATTCTTTGGTTTGGAAGAAGGACGTGGAAATGATGTAATTATAATTTCAAAAAATTAAGTAAGTAATAAAAATTTATTTGGTAATTTCATACATGGATACAATGTATTGAGATCATATCCACCCCCATTCCCTCTCCAGGACTCCCCCCTCCATTTCCTGCTCAACTTCATTCATGTTTTTTTTTTCTCCTCCTTCTCCTCCTCTTTATAACCCACTGGATTGGTTTGTGCTGTCCATATACGCATGGGTGTGGGGCCATCCATTGCAGCATTGGCATTGTGAGACAGTCTCACAAGTTACCCAGGCTGACCTTGAACTCACTCTACAGCCCCGCAGACCTTTAGCTTCAGATCTTCTTGAGTCAGCCTCCTGAAGAGCAGGATTATAACAGGCCTGTCTCGTTAAGCTTAGCTTCATGGGACTTGTCTCATCGCCATGCTTATTTATCAACCAGTGGATCCATCTGGTCACCATAGAAACCAAGGACAGCCACATGGATCATAGCACTTTTAATTCCAACCTGAAACCCCAGTGCTACTGCTTCCCTCTTTAACAGTATCTTCCACATACTGCCAGTTCTAGAATACTGCGCTAAGCATGCTGGTGGCTCATCCTTGCAATCTCAGCATGGAGGGGGCAGAGGCAGGAGAAGTGCCGGTCTGGGCTACATAGTGAGCCTCCAGTGAATTGTATGGTTTACTCACTTACTGTAACATTAATATTCCTCACAGTAGAAGAATGTCAACCCCTCTGATGACTCCTTTAAGCAGTAGAGTAGGTGATTGAGAGGATTAGTGGGTGAGAGAAGTAAGTTGTGTGTGTGTGTGTTTGTTCTGCAGTGTGGAAGATTGAACCCAGAGCCTTGGGCATGCCAGGCAAATGCTCTACCACAGAGCTACATCCCTAGCCCTGGTATTACTGTATCTATGTGTAAAACTACATGCATATATATACTATGGGATGGGCTGATGAGTCTATGCAAACATGATATAGTGCATGTATGATATGTGAGTATAATGCATGTACGTATTCATGAGCAAGAGCATGTTAATATAACGTGTGCATATGTGCATGATTGTATGTATATAGGTGAGGATAATACATGACTGCGTACATCTTCCTGTGATCAGGTAGGTGGCTGAGTACATGTAGGTGTGTATGTGGGTATGTGTGTGACTGCATGCATATAATGTGAGATAATGTATGATCACATGCATGCATGCATGTGTGATCAATCAAGTGGGTAGATGATGCCTGCAGACTGATACATGCACATGTGTATGGTTGCCTGCATGCATGAGACATGTGTGATCAGTGCATGTAGGTTGCTGTGTGCATGTGTACATGCTGATTGGATGGGTACACAGATCATGGCAGAGCTGCCGTCATTGTTGGATGCGGAGTGACAAGCGTGACTGTTTCCACCAGCCTTGTCCTTCTTCCCTTGGTACCTGAGGACTCCGGGGTCTTTTCACATTTTATTCACTCTCCTCCTCCCTCTCGCTCTAGGTCTGGTTCAAGAACCGCAGAGCGAAATGCAGACAGCAGCGACAGCAGCAGAAGCAGCAGCAGCAGCAGCCCCCGGGGGGACAGGCCAAGGCTCGTCCTGCTAAGAGGAAGGCGGGCGCATCCCCACGACCCTCCACAGATGTTTGTACAGACCCTTTGGGCATCTCAGATTCCTACAGCCCTTCTCTGCCTGGCCCCTCAGGCTCACCTACCACGGCAGTGGCCACTGTGTCCATTTGGAGTCCAGCCTCGGAGTCTCCTCTGCCTGAGGCCCAGAGAGCTGGGCTAGTGGCCTCGGGGCCCTCTCTCACCTCAGCCCCCTATGCCATGACCTATGCTCCGGCTTCGGCTTTCTGTTCTTCCCCCTCGGCTTATGCATCTCCAAGTTCCTATTTCAGTGGGCTGGATCCCTACCTTTCTCCCATGGTGCCCCAGCTGGGGGGTCCGGCTCTCAGCCCCCTCTCAGGCCCCTCTGTGGGGCCATCCATGGCTCAATCCCCCACTTCGTTGTCAGGCCAGAGCTACAGCACTTACAGTCCCGTGGACAGCCTGGAATTCAAAGACCCCACAGGCACCTGGAAATTCACCTACAACCCCATGGACCCTCTGGACTACAAAGATCAGAGTGCCTGGAAGTTTCAGATCTTGTAGAAGAGGCTTCCCATTCCCACTTCCAGCTGAAGCACCCTCTCTGGGCTCCATCTTCTTCCACCAGCTTAGATTCCAGGAGAGTAGCCCCTAGCAAGGGACAGGAAGTAGCAATCCTCCAAAGGCTGTGGACAATTCAGCCTCCAGTTCAGTCCAACCTCAGCTCCATCGGTATAGCCCCTATACAGCCAACCCCCGCCCCCCATCAATGAAAGAGGCTCTTTCCTCTCCTGAGATAGCCCAGCGGCAATCTGTAGAGGTCACGATTGTGACGCTTGTATCTGCTGCTTTTCAGAAGACTTCAGTAAAGGTGCTGAGAATGTGCTCCAAAGAGAGGAAATCTGTCTTGCAATTCACCTGGAGAATGTTTGAGTCAGAACTCACGGTGCCCTAAACCAGGTGTTTGTAATCCTAGAATGGAAGAAACTGAGGCAGGGAGATTGCTGGGAATTTGAGGCCAGCCTGGGCTACAGAGTGAAACCTCTAAATTCACTTGGAAATTTTATACAGTTAAAGTTAACCAACGTCAGGTTTACATGGTAGGTTTAGGGGATTGTTCATTCGATTTACTTGTATAGTGTATATATGATTTATGTATCTGTATACATAAATGTCTATTATAGGCATGTGCCACCAAACTGAGCTGGGAAGCTGTGTCTTGTACAAAAACAAAATGCAAAAGAAGCTTGATGGGAATATTGGGGAAGACTTGAAAGATGACTAGAATGTTCTAGAACCCAGTTCCCAGGTCAGAATGAGAAGGCACCAGTGCTGGGGTCTTCCAGATGCATGTAGAAGTTGAATCACGTCAAGAGGCTGGAAGTCCGATTCGTGGACCCACCTGGGTAGAGGTCTTTTAGACACCCATAGCGTATGTCCAGTATTCCATTTCATAAGTCAGGAGTGGTGGCACATGCTTGTGGTCTCAACAGAGGGAGATGGAGACAGGGGGATTAAGAGTTCAAAGTCATCCTAGGCTACATTGCAAGTCTGAGGCCAGCCTGGGCTACATAACACTCTCCTTTCCCCCTGTAAATCCTACTTTCCAAGCCACAAGACTGACAAGGCAAGGGACCATAGAATGATGAGGCAAGGAGTCCTTCTCAACTGAAGTTAGCATCTCTGTTCTCTTCCTTCCCTCTTTCTGGCCTCTTAGGTCTCCCTTCCCTGGCTACCCAGAGTAAAACTGATTAAAATATTGCATCCCACTTAAATCTGGGTGACTTTTTTCTTTTTGTTTCTGTGTTTTTTTTGTTTTTTTTTTTTTTTTGGGAGGGGCAAACTTGGTTAGGTAGAAAGAAATTAAGATTTGCTCTGCCCTTTCTGCCCATAGTGCACTCTTGGGTATTTTCTGTTGTGGCAAAGCTTTTCTCTGTATCTTCTGAAAGTCAACTAAGAAGGGACACAGGACCAGGGTGGGTGGGCCAGGCCTGGGATCCTGGCAAGTGAGAGCTGAGGAGGAGGATCTCAAGTTTAAGACCTATCTAGGAAAATGAGTTTTCCTATCACAGATAAGTTTTAAAGGAGACTGGCAGTATGGTTCATTGGTAGAGCCCCTGCTTAGAATCCCTGAGGACATGGGTCAGTGGTGGAGCACCTGCCTAGAATCCCCTAGTGAGGGGCTCGGGGTGTGGCTCAGTGATACAGTGCTTGTCTGTGTTGCAGACCCTAGGTTCAATTCCTAGTACAGCAAAAAGAAAATAAGCCAGTCCCAACTGTTGGAATCATCACAGCAATGCACCAGATAGATATTATTATTATAGGTGAGGAAACTGTAAGGGATGGGGAATCAAGACATTTACCACATCCCACACCTGGGGGAGGGAAGAACTCGGCTTTGTTGGTCCCTTCTTGGGATAGGGAGTCCCTTCAGTTAAAGAAATGGATGTGTATGGGTATTTCGCTTGCACGTATGTCTGTGTACCATGTGCAGGCAGTGCTCTTGGAGACCAGAAGAGCATATCCAATCCCCTGGGACTGGAGTTGCAGAGCATTATAGGCGGCCGTGTGGACACCGGGATTCAAACCTGTGTCCTCTGGAAGAGCAGTCGGTTCTCTTAACCACTGAGACATCTCCCCACCCACCACCATTTTTCAAGGCAGGGTCTTGCTCCGTAGGCCTGGCTGGCCTCAAACTCATAGAAATCTGACTCGCACCTGCTGAGATTACCGGTGCTGGCCTCCGGTGTTTTCTGGCTGTCTCTCCCCTTTCTCCGTGTCTGCTCTCACCCCCATAGCGTCCCAATAGTGGTCTCTCTCTCTTGTTGTTTTCCCCTTCCACCTCATGGAGCCTGTCTCCCCGTGTCCCCGGACAGGACTAATTTAGTAAATGCTCCAATCCTCTTAGCACAACAGCCCAGCCTCAGCAGAAAGGCAGGGGATTTAGGGAGGATTAGGCTCAGCCTCAGGACCTGGCAGGGGGAGGGGACTCTCTGGGGACAACCATTTTTTTTTTTTAACTATATGACATCTGTTCCTCACATCAGTCCCACGTGAATGCAGCTGTATTTGTGTGCACAATAATGATACGAGCATGGGCTTACTGCTTCTCTCTCTCTCTCTCTCTCTGTATATTTGTTCACACACGCATGTCCCTGAACTTGCATATGCAGAGGTCAGAGGAAGACAACACAGAGTATTTTCCTCTTTCATTCTGCCTTTTTTTTTTCTTGTTTTTTTTTTTTTTGATGTATTTATTTAATGTGTCTGAGTGTTTTGCCTGTATACAAGTATTGCACCATGTGTGCCTGATGCCCTCGGAGGCCAGACCACCCCCAGAGAAAATTTATATCACACTTCATTTATTTATTTGTTGGTTTGTTGGTTTGTTTGTTTGTGTGGGTGCAGGTGGATGTGCACACAGTGAGTGTGGAGGTCGGAACACAACCAGAGGTTAGGGAGTTGGTTCTTTCCTCCACCACGAGGGAACAGTCACTCCCGACAGCAAGCAAGCATCTTTACCCACTAAGCCATCTCGTCAGCCTGCGAAGACTCATGTCTCAGAAGTCCCCAGACGGTCTAGACCAGAGGGGCCACGAGGGACCTGGAAAACGTGACTGGAACTAACTTTACAGAAGTCACAGGTCACACACCACCGAGGTCATTCTGTCCTGAATGCACTCTGTCTTGTCGGATTTTTGGAAGCTAAGTGTCGTGGGTCTGAGGCTCCAAAACAACTCAAGGAGACACAAGAAGTCACACAAAGCAAGATTTTATGGCTGGGCAGCATGACAGAAACGGACTGGTCGGGGACAACAGTACAGACTGTGTCCCCGAATGTCAGTTGAAGCAAGTGTTTAGGCACAAAACCCACAAACATCGGTGCCAAGTTACAGTTACAAATTTTCACCAATCAGGATTTAAAGATTAGAGGTTTTCCTTATGTGTCCCACCATTGTCAACTGACACAAAGTGGGAGCGTTTCAGGCCAAGCAATCAGATGCATTTACTCTGTTGTTAGGAATAGCCATGATGTTTTAGGGAACTAAAGGTGAATAACAGACTATTTCTACTGTTTAAGAATGAGGTGGGCCAGCTACTGGAAGGTTCCCAGCACCCCGAGGGCTTGGGAATGTGAACTTTGTTTCACCTTACAGGTAAAATGGAGTCTGAAGTCAAAATGGCAGTACTTAAGACAAGCTGTGGGGGTGGGGGTGGGGGGCTGGAGAGATGGCTCAGAGGTTAAGAGCACTGGCTGTTCTTCCAGAGGTCCTGAGTTCAATTCCCAGCAGCCACATGGTATCTCACAACCATCTGTAATGAGATCTGGTGCCCTCTTCTGGCCTGCAGGCTGAACACTCACTGTATACATGATAAATAAAATCTTAAAAAAAAAAAATTAAAAAAAAAAAGACAAGCTGCTTTTGCCTGTTCCCAACATAAGCAGTTAGTTAATAATATGGGAAGGAGAACTCATAGGTCTGTCTGACCAACTTGGAATTTAGAGAGGACATGGATAAGATTCCCATTTCCTGAGAGCATCTTGGTCAGAGCAGAGCCACTTTAATCTTTAAAAAGGATTTATTCATTTTGCCTGGTATGGTGGGCACACCTTTAATCCCAGCACTCAGAGGAAGGTAGATCTCTATGAATTCAAGTCCAGATGAATGGTCTACTTATGAAGTTCCAAGACAGTCAGAACTGTACAGTGAGACCCTGTACAAAATTAAGACATGAGCTGGGCTGTGGTGGAGCACACCCTTTATCCCTGCACTCGGGAAGCAGAGGCAGGCGGATCTTTGTGAATTCGAGGCCAGCCTGGTCTACAGAGCTAATTACAGGACATCCAGGGTGACATAGTGAGACCCTGTCTCAAAAAAAACCAACCAACCAACCAACCAACCAAAATAAGACATGCAAAAATTATTCTGTTTCCTTGCATTTGTTTCTTTTTTTTTCAGACTGAACCCAGGTTGTCCCACAAACCTGGGCAAATGCTCTGCCACCAAGCTACATGCCAGGGGAGCCTCCTTAACCTCGTGTTAGATTTTGTATTGAATCCTCCTCTATGGCATCAATGAACTTTTCTTAGGAAATGGTCTAGAGAATGTCGTTCTTCCCTACCACAGGTTTCCAGTCACGTTCAAGGAGTTGGAGCTTTTGTTCTCCTGCATTTCTGTCAAGCTGGACCCCTGAGCAGCAAACTGAGGGGTTCTGGATATGGACTGAAGCAGTACAGTGTCTCACAAGGAGATACCAGTGGCTGTCACCCTAACATGGTTTAGCCCAGGAACAATCTGGGAACAGAAAACAGGCCACCGAAAGCCTTGAGTCCCCTCTGTAGGAGCTTGGGAAAACTGTGGGTAGGGACCGTGGGGGCTCCAGTGACCTTGGGGAGCAGAGTGAAGTGCTGGATGGCTCAGGGAAGAGGGAGTGCCTGGAAAAGTTGACAGTCAGGGAGGTTTGAAAGTTAAGCAGGCCCTTGGCTTTCGAGAAGGGGTACCCGGCAATAGGAAGGAATGAGGAGTAACCATAGGCAGCAGCCTAACCCTAAAGCCCATTTCCTGAGATGGTCACCAACCAGTGGAGATCAAGTTTCTTCTGGTCTGGAGCCCCAAGAGGGCAGCGCTAAGGATCTGTTAGTTTTCCAGCTCCCAGGCAAACCAGTGCTAAATACATCTGCTAAATAAAGATGTACTCAACAGGGCCAGGTTTCCATAGGATGGGGCTGCAGACTGAGTGGGACCACAGAGTCGGGGTTCTGCTGGATGTGAAGGCATCTTAGTTAGGGTTATTGTTGCTGTGATGAAACACCATGACCAAAGCAATCTGGGGAAGAAAGGGTTTATTTGGTTTATGTTTCTATATCACTGATCATCATCAAAGGAAGTCAGAACAGGAACTCAAGCAGGGCAGGAATCTGGAGGCAGGAGCTGATGCAGAGGCCATGGAGGGGTGCTACTTACTGGCTTGCTCAGCCTGCTTTCTTATAGAATCCAGGACCACCAGCCCAGGGATGGCACCATACAAAAATGGCTGAGCCCTTCAACATTAATCTCTAAGTAAGAAAATGCTCTACAGGCTTGCCTGCAGTTGGGGGGCACATTTTAGGGTTGGGCAGAAGCCCGGTGCAGGGGAATCTCCCAGTAGTCTATGGGGAGGACCCCAGCTTAGACTCCTTGCAATAGCGGATAAGTAGCCTGAATTGGCCATGTCCTGTGACCAGATTGGTGTCTGGCCCAGTTGTCATCAGAAAGGCTTTATCCAGCAACTGATAGAGACAGATGCAGAGACCCATGGCCAAACATTAGACAGAGTTCGGGAATCCTGAGGAGGAGGATGAGAAAGGAGTGTAGGACCCAGAGGGGTCAAGAACACCACAGGAAGGCTCTCACAATCAACTAACCTGGGCTCACAGGGGCTCACAGAGTCTGAACTGACAGCCAGGGAGTCTTCATGGGACTGATATGGGCACTCTGCATATGTTACAGTTGTGTAGCTTGGTCCTTTTGTAGGACTCTTCACAGTGGGAACAGGGGCTGTCTCTGACTCTTTTACTGGCTTCTGGGACCCTACTTCTCATACTGGGTGGCCTTGCCCAGCTGAAATACATGGGGAGGTGCTTAGTCTTACTGTAACTTGATATGCCATGTTTTATGGATACTCATAAGAGACCTGCCCTTTCCTGGATGGAGACAGAAGAGGAGGGGATTAGGAGGTGGGAGGGGGTAAGGGGGAGAGGGACTGGGAGGAGAGGATGGGGCAGGGGAGGCTGTGACCAGGATGTAAAATAAATAGATTTAAAAAAAAAAAGAAGAAAATTAAGTCATCCTCTCAGATGACTTTAGCTTGTGTTGAACTAAAACTATCCAGAACAATTAACCCCTTGTCAACTTGACACACAAACACATCACCATTAAGCCACAACTTTTCCTTGTTCCTCCCTAAGATCTCACATTAAAAACAAAGTACTTAATTTATTTATTCATTCTATCCATCTATTTATGTATTTATGTATGTATGTATGTATTTATTTATTTTGGTTTTTCGAGACAGGGTTTCTCTGTGTAGCTTTGGTGCCTGTCCTGGAGCTCGCTCTGTAGACCAGGCTGGCCTCGAACTCACAGAAATCTGCCTGGCTCTGCCTCCTGAGTGCTGGGATTAAAGACGTAGGCCACCACCATCGCACGGCCCATAAAGTAGTTTAAAAATCTCTCAGTCTTTACAAATTCAAAGACATTAAAATTCAGTCCAAGAACTGGTTGGTGGCACACGCCTTTAATCTCAGTACTCCAAGGAGGCAGAGGTGAATGATCTCTTTGAGTTCAAGGCCAGCTTGGTCCACAGAGTGAGTTCTAGAACAGCCAGGGCTACACAGAGAAACCCTGTCTGGGTAGTGGTGGTGAGAACTATCTTAGCTGGGAGATGGTGACACACGCCTTTAACCCCAGCACTCAGGAGTAGAGGCAAGCAGATCTCTGTGAGTTCAAGGCCAGCCTGGTCTACAAAGTTCTAAGACAGCCAGAGCTGTTACACAGAGAAATCTTGTCTCAAAGGAAAAAAAAAAACCCAAAACAAAACAACACAACAACAAACCAGTCCCTTTAAAATACCCAGTCTCTTTAAAAATCCCAAAATTACCATTTCATAATTGCTTACTCCAGCTAGCACAGTGGAGACCCTGGCAGCAAAAGTAGCTACCACAGTTAGTTAATCTTTCATTCTATTGGGCATGATAAATTTAATTCAATAGTCATATACATTTCAGTAGGCTTTGAAAATTATAAATTTATAAACTCAAGTTCCATTTGCTTTTGGGATACCATCTTACAAGGACTCCGGTTTGCAGTAAGGCTCGTTAAGGAAGGGAATGGCTCAGTTGCCTTTAGCCTACTGACTATGGGTGGGTTAGGACTTCTGTTGGTCTTTTCTGTGTCGAACACACAGATTGCAAGCCCAGTGCCACTTTGAGATCTTTGGCAGCAGTTAACTCTGCAGTTCACACACGATTGAGCCTGTATGATAATGAGTATTCAGAGACGGGTAATGCCTGGGGGGCATTCGCCAACCTAAGACAGAGTACCTGTGTTGCCTGGGCAGGCGTCTCCATGACAGGCAAGGTGACCTGCTGACGTCCCACGCAACCTAAGTCAGAAGCTCATTTTTTAGTATAAGGGGGACCTGTAGGGCCCTGACCCCCATTTTGGGTAACTGTTGCCTTGCTTGCTGACCTTGACCTTGATATCCTCCCTATGCTAATTCCCTGCCAGGTTCCACCCTCCTGAATGCTTAAGGGAAGTTCCTTGTCTGTGTATCCTGCATAATGGGCGTTAACAGCTTAGATACAAAATTGTAAAACATCTATAGTGAACTTCTGCCCTCCTGGGGCTCTCCCATTGTGCTGTAAGCCTGTATTTAAGACCTCCTCCCTCCTTCAATAAATGACATTTGGCATTAAAAAAAAAAAGGACAAATACTATAGAATTGTATTACATGAAATTTTATATAGAATATATAAATTCATAGAGACAGAAAGATTAGACGTTATCTCAAGCTGGAAAAGAAAGGAATATAGAGCAATGATTTCCTAAGTACAGAGTATCTGTTTTGTGTGATGGAAAAGCCCCCCAAATGGACAGTAGTATCAGGACATAATATCATGAATGTAATTAATATCATGAGTGTAATTAATATCTTGAATGTAATTCATGCCACTGAAATGTGAACTTAAAAATGGTTACAATTGCAAATATTATGTTCATTTAAAAAAATAAGGTGGAATGTAATCACCATACATTATATGTGTGTATGAAACTGAGGACAGCGATGTTCTAAAATAGAAAGTGGTGATGGTGTCATGGGCCTATGAGGATGCTGGACTAAAGTCTATCAAATTGTGCAAACAGGCAAATTGTATACTACGTGAATCATTTGTCAATAAAGATTTTATAAAACATAAAAAAATCCCAAATCTCTCCTTTTTAAAACTTTTTATTGATTCTTTGTGAATTTCATATCATGCACCCCAATTCCTTTCATCTCCCTGTCCCTCCATATCTGACCTCTGCCTTTGCCACCTACCCTGCAAAAAACAAACAAACAAACAAAAAACCCCCAAAATTTAAAATGATAAAGAATAAAAATGAAAACTAAAACAAAACTGTAGTGGGAAGTTTTCCTGTGTCCCACCTGGCCGGCAGTCAGGACAAATCTCTCACCCACAGTCCTGCAGCCTTTTATAAAATAATCACACAGAGGCTTAATATTATTTATAACTGCTCAGCTATTAGCTCACGCTTATTACTGACTAGCTCTTACACTTAATTTAACCCATAATTCTTATCTATGTTTAGACACATGGCTTGGTACCTTTTCTCAGTTCTGCCTTATCACCTTGCTTCCTCTGTGTCTGGCTGGGGACTCCTGACCCTGTTCTTCCTCTTCCCAGAATTCTCCTCATTTGCTTGCCTGCCCATACTTCCTGCCTGACTACTGGCCAATCAGCGTTTTATTAAACCAGTGTACAAGGGCATTATCCCACAGCAGTCCTCTACCTGCCTGAGTGGGCCTGTGTATGTCCTTCACCTAACACAAACAATATTAGGTCCAGTCTATATTGTTTGCTCCCAGGGTCTGTGGAAGAGTCTACCAACCAGCTGAGGACTCTTATCTGAGGGATATCAAATGAATCTAAGCACACTGAGTTCTTTAGTCCATTCACTTTATTCTTCTATGACGATTCTATCTACACAGTTTCTTTTCTGTTCTCATACTTAGTTCCTCTCAGTCCCTCCTGCTGTTCTCTCACCTCTACCTAGTTCTGAAAGACCCCGCCAAAGGCCCAGACACAGCTCCCCCAGAAAGAGCTGAGGGAAGAGATACCTTAAAATAAACAGAACTGGGGGTTGGGGATTTAGCTCAGTGGTAGAGCGCTTGCTGGGTTCAGTCCTCAGCTCTGGAAAAAAAAATAAACAGAACTGAGTCAGTTCCCCCTTCCTGGAGAGGGTAAAGTCAGGTGTTTTCAAAAGAACAAAGTCAGGATGTCTGGTGGTGACCAATTAACCACGAGATGCCCCTCTCTGGAGATAACATGACCAGACCCCGGAGATGGGTTTTAAAACTCCTGACAGGGCAAACAGATAAGCTAGAATAAGACAAAGTCCAGGGAAAAACTGGACCAATCAAGGATGGACCCGTACTAACCCCCTCCTCTTTAAGGAATTTTATGGTTCTTGTCTATAAAAACTAACTTCCCCAAGAAAGAGGAACTCTCCTCCCTGCCTCAAGGCGTCGGGCGTGGTGTACCAGAGTTCCCTACTAGCTTGAACTACTCACGTGCGCTGAATCAAATAAACCTTGCTATTGCATTTTGGACATCTTCGGTCTCCAGTGGTCTCTTTGGGGGTCCTAATCTGGGCAGAACAGTTCTTTCCATCTTTGTTCTTCTCCATCCATCCTCCCCAGTGCTCTCAGAGAACCAGTATATATACCTACACAGTAATGGCAAAGCAATTCGAGGTTTGAAGTTTTCAGGGTTGCAGAAAGAGGTGATAAGGATCCACACATAAAGCAATAAATGTCAGCTTCCAATTACAACCCAAAAGGGGAGTGACTTAAAGGGGAGTTCTCTGGTAGTGTCAATTAAAGGCTAAGATCAATTAGGGAATTTATGTGCTCAAACTATAATGTAGAAATGGCTAGGTAGGATGTTAGGGGTCAATAAGTCACAAGAAAGTAAACTGTCTTTGGTGCCCCCCCCCCCCCACAGCTGCTTTCTGATAGGGAGGGGGGCATATGCTAGGTGGCTAAGCAACTATGTTGGAGCATGTAGCATTTGGTTAGTAAAAGTACTTTTGCTCAGAATAATTGCTGAGGAGAAAATCTAGGAATAGCACCTGGCTGAGGAGGAATTAAAACTTAATTTGCACAAGAAAAGAAGCTTGGGAATGGGGTCAAAGTGGAAGGCATCACCTGCCTGACCTTGTAGGAAATCTCCTCCGGTCAGTGGGAAGTAACTGCCTTAACTCAGTAACTAGCAAATGGCTAAAACACATCATCCCAGGAATGTGAGCAGTAAATCCCCCTCCCAGTCCCGCTCCCCGAAACAGGGCTTCTCTGTGTAGTTTTGGTGCCTTTCCTGGATCTTGCCCTGTAGACCAGGCTGGCCTCGAACTCACAAAGATCCGCCTGCCTCTGCCTCCGGAGTGCTGGGATTAAAGGCGTGCGCCATCACCGCCCCGCCCCAAAAGTCTCTTAAAAGCTTGAAATTTCTCAACTTTGGGCTCCTGTAAAAGTTAAAATTAAAATTAAGTTTAATACTTTCTTACTTCAAGAGAAAAAAACCAGGACACAGTCACACTAAGATCAAAGCAAAAACCAAACTCCCAACATTGTAAGTAACGCCACGTTTAAGTCTCATCCCCAACTCTGTAAGCAGAACGCTTGACTGCAGTCTCCCTTTCCACTTTGACCCCATTCCCAACAGATCTCAAAGATCTTCTCCTCCAGTCTTAACTTACAGCAACTCATCCCATTATCCCAGCCTCCAACACCAGCAGGCACCCCTTGCTAACCCATAGGCCACTCCTGCCATGGAAGCAGATAGGCTGTCCAACTTCCTCTCTTTTCTGTTCCTCTAGATACAGTTCCCCAGTCTCATACCCAGAGCGGTAGCAGAGCCTCTGGGCTGACCCCTCTTCACTGTCTACTCCCATTCCAAGGGGATAAACAGATCCTGGTTGAACATGCTGTTCTCCCCCTCCTGTGAACCCCTTCAGACCCCCAGAGGTTCCCTACTCCTAAGTGTCAGCTCCGAATACCCAGAAATATATTTTATCTGGAATTCTCAGTGTCCACACTTATCAGGTCCACAGATAACGCAGCAGGTACGGGGTAACACGTAGCCATCATACTTGCCTAAAATCCAGAGAGGAAACAGAAACCAAGGAAGAAAACACCCACCCAACAAAGACAAATCAGAAGTCAGCACTCAGACCTATAATTATCCTAATTCCAGATGCCTAGACCCCAGATGAAAACACAACCAATAACAACCAGATCAATATGTTTACACTAGAGCCCAGATACTTTATCATAGCAGCCCATATTCCAACGGAGCTGAAGCCCAAGGAAGAGACTTTAAAACCGCCTGTATGAAGATAATAGAGGGGGCTGGAGAGATGGCTCAGAGGTTAAGAGCACTGCTTGCTCTTCCAGAGGTTGTGAGTTCAATTCCCAGCAATGACATGGTGGCTCACAACCGCCTGTAATGAGATCTGGTGCCCTCTCCTGGTCTGCAGGTAGACATGCAGGCAGACCACACACTGTATATATAACAATAAATAAATCTTAAAAAAAGATAGATCTTAAAAAAAGATAGAGACCCTTAAAGAAGGAATTAATATATCACATAAAGAAATCCAGGAAACATAAACAGTGTTTATGGGACATGAAAGGAAATGAATAAATTCGCAGAAAACAAACAGTGGAAGGAAATGAATAAATTCCTTAAAGAATTCCAGGAAAACACAGACCGTGGAAGGAAACAAGACCTGAAAAAGGAAATAAAATCAATAAAGAAAACCCAAACTGAGGAAATTCTATTTTTAATTTTTAATATATATTTTATTATTGTTATTTTATGTGTACATGTGTGTATGTCTGTATATGTGTGTGTATATCTGAGGTTAGGGCCATCCCCTGGAGCTGGAGTTATAAATAGTTGTAAGCTGCCTGATGCAGGTGCTGGGAATTGAACTCAGGTCTTCTGCAAGAACAATACACGTTCTTAACCACTGAGCCATCTCTGCAGCCCCCAAACTGAGGAAATCCCAGAACTGAAAAATTTAGGAGTTTGAACAGGAACTACAGAGGCAAGCTTCACTGACAGAATAGAAGAGATGGAAGAGAGAATCCCAGGCATTGAAGATACAATAGAAACAATGAATACCTCACTCAAAGAACATGGTAAATCTAAAAATCTCTTGACACAAAACATCCAGGAAATCTGGGACACTATGAAAAGACCAAACCTAAGAATAATAGGAATAGAGGGATAGAGAAAGGAGAAGAATCCCAGCTCAGAGCCCAAGGCCAGATGGTTTTAGCACTGAATTCTTTTTTTATTAATAAAATTTATTTATCCTATGTGTTTTTCACTTCATATATCTTGATCCCATTCATTCTCCATCCCTTTGCATCAACCCTCCACCCTTGTACCCCCCCAATAAACAAAATTCAAGAGAAAAAAATGAAGAAAATAAAATGAGAAAAATGAAAAAAAAAGGGGAAAGAATAAAAAATTTCATCATGGAAGCTGCAATGTGACCCAAGAAGTCATGCTGTATACTCCTTGGTCCATACATCTCTACTTGCAAGTGTTCATTGCAGAGTCATTGGTCTGGTTTGAGGTATCTGGTCTCCACCACACTTTTGATGATGGGTCCCCACTAGGACTCTTCCTGGACATCCTGCTGGCATCCTGTGTTGTGGAGATCCTGCAGCTTTGGGTCTGTGGGTCAGGTCCCTTCATGTGCTCCAGCAGATCATAGATGGGGTAGTTGTTGGGGCAGGCCAAGTCATAATCCTGGGTTTAGTCCTGGGCACTTGCAGCGTTGGCTCACCATAGCTGTCCTATGCTCACAATTTTGGGGATGGCTCACCCACACCTCCTCTAATAGGGTTGGATTTGTTGTGCTGCCCTGGTAGGGTACAGGGCCTGCTCTTCTGAGTGTTGCAGCTGGTGGGTCAAGCTCTCCCACTTGCTGCAGGCATTGGTGGGCAAAGGGAAGGGATTCTTTTCCCTAACCAAGCCACCACAAGACAGATGAGAAAAGGGGCAGCTCTTCCATGCTCACATCTTTGGGCTTGGCTCACCCACACCTGCACTAATGGAGTTGGCTCTATTGTTAGCACCAAATTCTATCAGACTTTCAAAGAAGAGTTAACGTCAATACTCTTTCAATTATTTCACAAAATAGAAACAGAAGGAACGTTGCCCAATTAATACTACAAGGCTGCAGATACCCTGATACACAACCACACAAAGACCCAACAAAGAAAGAAAATTATAGACCAATTTTCCCTTATGAACATAGATGTAAAAATACACAATAAGGGTTGGGGATTTAGCTCAGTGGTAGAGCGCTTGCCTAGCAAGCACAAAGCCCTGGGTTTGGTCCTCAGCTCTGAAAAAAAAAAATACACAATAAAATACTTGCAAACTGAATCCAAGAACACATCCAAAAGGTCACCCACCATGATCAAGTGGGTTTCATCCCAGAGATGCAGGTATGAGTCAATATAAGGAAACTGACAAATATAATACACTACATAAAAAAGAAAGAAATGTCATGATCTTCTCAATGGATGCAAAAAAGGCCCTTGACAAGCTCTAACACCCTTTCATGATACCAGTTCTGGAGAGATTAGGGATACAAAGGACATACCTAAACATAATAAAGGCAGTTTACAGAAAGCCCACTGACAACCTCAGCTTAACGGAGAGAAACTCAAAACAATTCCACTAAAATCAGGATCAATGCAAAAACTCCACCCTCTCCATACCTATCAATGTATTACTTGAAGTCTTAGCTAGAGCATGAGACAACTGAAGGAGATCAAGGGGATACAAATTGGAGAGGAAGAAGTCTAAGTATCTTTATTTGCAGGTGATATGATAGTGTACAGAAGTGACCCTAAAAATTCAACAGGGGAATACATACAGTTGATAAACACTTGGAGCAGAGTAGCTGGATGCAAAATGAATCCACAAAAAATCAGCAGCTTTCATGTACACAAATGATAAATGGACTGAGAAAAAAATCAGGGCAACAACGTATTTCATAATTTTCTCAGATAATATAAAAAATCTTGGGGGTAACTGTAACCAAGCAACTGAAAGACTTGTATGGCAAAAATTTAAATCTTTGAAGAAAGAAATGGAAGAAGATAACAGGAGATGGAAAGATCTCCTTCACCCATGGGTCAGTGGGATCAACATAGTAAAGATGTTCATCCTAACAAAACAATCTATAGATTTTGTTTTTTTGAGACAGGGTTTCTCTGTGTAGCTTTGCACCTTTCCTGGAACTCACTCTGTAGACCAGGCTGGCCTCGAACTCACAGAGATCCACCTGCCTCTGCCTCCTGAGTGCTGGGATCAAAGGCATCGCCACCATCACCTGGCCAATCTATAGATTTGATGCAATCCCCACAAAAATTCCAACACAATTCTCCACAGATATTGAAAGGACAATTCTCAGCTTCATACGGAAACACAAAAAAACCCAGGATAGCTGAAACACCCCTGAACAATATATTTCAACTCATAATATAGAGCTAAAGTAATAAAAACAGCATGGTATTGGCATAAAAACTAACCTTCTGACCATTGGAATAGAACTGAAGATCCAGATATAACCCACAGACTATGGAGACCTGATTTTTGATGAAGAATCCAGAAATTCACACCGGAGAAAAGAAAGCATCTTCAACAAATGGTGCTGGTCTAACTGGATGTCAGCATGTAGAATAATGCAAATAGATCCATATCTATCACCATGCACAAAAGCTCAAGTTCAAGTAGATCAAAGACCTCAACATAAAACCCGATACACTGAACCCCACAGAAAGTGGGGAATAGTCTTGAACTCCTTGGTACAGGAGATGACTTTCTGATCAGAACACTGTTAGCACAGGCACTAAGATCAACAATTAATAAATAGGACCTCGTGGAAACTGAAAAGCTTCTGTAAGGCATAGCACACTGTCAATTAGACAAAGCAGCAGCCTACAGAATGGGAAATTTTTTTTTTTAAAGATTTATTTATTTATTGGGCTGGAGAGATGGCTCAGGGGTTAAGAGTGCTGACTCTTCTTCCAGAGGACCTGAGTTCAATTCCCAGCACCCACATGGCAGTTCACACCTGTTTGTAACTCCAGTTTCAGGGGACCCACACCCATGGCAAAAACACAAATTCACATAAAAATAAAATAAAATATATTTTAAAAAAGATTTATTTATTTATTATGTATACTGTGTTCTGTGTTTGCCTGCCCGTCAGAAGAGAGCACCAGATCTCATTACAGATGGTTGTGAGCCACCATGTGGGTGCTGGGAATTGAACTCAGGACCCCTGGAAGAGCAGCCAGTGCTCTTAACTGCTGAGTCATCTCTCCAGCCCGGGAAAAGATTTTTTTACCAACTCCACTTCTAACAGAGGGCTGATAACCAAAATATATAAAGAACTCAAACTAGATATATAAAAAATTGTGATAATCCAATTAAAAATGGGGTACAGATCTAAACAGAGAATTCTCAATAGAGGAATCACAAATGGCTGAGAAACAAGGAAATGTCCAACATCCTTATCTATCAGGGAAATATAAATGAAAAACACTCTGGGATTCCATCCTATATTTGTCAGAATGGCTAAGATCATCAACATAAGTGACAGCTCATGCTGGAGAGGGTGTGGAGCAAGGGGGACACTCTTGCATTGCTGTTGGGAGTGCAAACTTGTACAGCCACTGTGGAAATCAGTATGGTAGTTTCTCAGAAATATGGGAATTTCTCTACCTCAAGATCCAGCTATACCGCTCTTGGGCATATACCCAGAGGATGATTCATTCTACCACAGGGACACTTGCTCAACTGTGCTCACTGATGCTGTATTCATAACAGCCAGAAATTGGAAATAACCTAGGTGTCCCTCAACAGAAGAATGGATAAAGAAAATGTGGTACTGGTGGACCAGTCTGACTCCATCTTGAGGATGAAAGCCATTTTGTTATAAGGTAAGAACAAATTCATTTCTGTGGGCTGCGAAATTAAAATTGACGCTGCTTTAACTTTTTTCTTGAATATTACATGCTTTCTACCCTATGGAGTTTGACTCACACCTTGAATATACCCTGATAAGATGTTCTGCCAAATATTTTTTCATTTTTCTTTATTAAGAAATTTTCTACTCACTCTACATACCACCCACACATCCCATCTCCTGCCTCCTCCCACTCCATCCCTCCCTCCCAAGCCACCCCACATCCCCCAAATCAAGGTCTCCCATGGGGAGTCAGCAGAGCCCCTGCCAAATAATTTAAAAACGTTCAGCCAGATTTCTGCATGATCAAATTCCTCTGGAAATTCCCCAACACTTGAAAAGCCCCTAGTCTTCAGTTTTTTGACTATATATACCCTACCCTTTCCTGTGTTTGACGCTGTATTTTCTTTTTCTTTTTCTTTCTTTCTTTCTTTTTTTTTTTGGTTTATTCGAGACAGGGTTTCTCTGTGTAGCTTTGCACCTTTCCTGGAACTCACTTGGTAGCCCAGGCTGGCCTCGAACTCACAGAGATCCGCCTGGCTCTGCCTCCTGAGTGCTGGGATTAAAGGCATGCGCCGCCACCACCCGGCTTTTTTTCAAACTCCACTTTAAGGAGATAGCCCTGTCTGACAGAAAATAAAGCTTTCTTAATTTGACTAAAGAATTTGGGTAATGGTCTTTACTCTCACTCATGGGATTAATAGGACATCCACACAATGGATGAGTATTACTCAGCTGTTAAAAAAATGACATCATGAAATTTGCAGGCAAATGGATGAAACTAGAAAAATCATCCTGAATGAGGTAGCCCAGACCCAGAAAGATAAACATGGTATGTATTCACTTATATCTGGGTATTAGCTTTTAAATAAATATTAAACGAACTACAATCCATAGACCCAAAGAGGATAGGCATGTAGGAAGTGACTGGGGGAAATGTGGATCTCCCTGGGAGGGGGAAATAGAATAGATTTTATGGGTGGAACGGAGCCGGGGTGGGAGAGGGACAGGAATGAGAGGAGAAGGTGGGAAGCGTGAGGGGAGATGGGATGGAGGGAGGGAATGAGGGGTGAGAAGAATTCTATTGCATTTGTGGGGCAGTATGGAAACCTAGGGCAGTGGGAAGTAACAATAAAATGACTCCTAATGATATTTTACTGTACTTATAGATTGGTGCCTTATTCAGCTATCATCAGAGTGGCTTCCTCCTACAGCAGCTGGGAACAAATTCAGAGAGCCACTGACAGACATTACTCAGAGAGAGGGAGTGAGGGAGGGAAGGAGGGAGGGAGAGACACACACAGAGACACACAGAGAGAGAGAGAGAGACAGAGAGACAGAGAGACAGAGACAGAGAGACAGAGACAGATAGAGACAGAGAGAGGCACACACACAGAGACACACACACAGAGAAACACACACACACACACACACACACACACACACACACACACACACACCTTGGAGATGTCTCCATTAAATTCCTTCCCTCAGAGCTCAGGGAACACCTTGTAATAGGAAGCAGAAGGAGTAGGGGGGACAGAGAGGATGGAGGACCCCAGGAGAACAAGGCCCTCTAAAACAACTGAGCAAAGCTCATGTGAACTCACAGAGACTGAGACAGCAATCACAGGACTGACATGGGTCTGCTCCAGGCCCTCTGCATACACAGTATGGCTTTCAGTTTAGTATTTTTGTGGAACTCTTGAATGTGTGAATGAGTGGATCTCTGATTCTCGTGCCTGCTCTTGGGTCTCTTTCCTTGTTCTGTTGGCTTCTCTTGTCCAACTTTGATATGATGGTTTTTACTTTATCTTATTATACTTTGTCTTATGTTAATTGTTGTCTATTAGAAGCCTGTTCTTTTCCAAGGAGAGACAGAAATGGAATGGACCCTGATGGAAGAAGAGGAGGGGAGGGACAGGGAGGAGCAGAGTGGCTGGAAATTGTATTCAGATTATATTTTATGAGAAGATAATCAATGTTTAATAAACTGGAAAAAAAGTCTACAAAAAATAATGCAATGCCCAATGCCTGTGATCTGCTCACCACTTCTGTGCTCCTTCACCTGGCCTTGGCCACATCTTCAGCTCTGCCCTCTGCAGCACACACAGCTTGTCTTCTGGTCTCTGGCTATCTCCACTCAACTAGGTGCTGTTGTTCACGTGGCCATCACATGGCATCTCCAAAGTGCTGGAGTCTTCTCCCACATCTGGGCTTCACTTTCACCAATAGCCTCTCCTGGGCTTGCTTCAGGGTCTCCATGCTTACCACACAGTGTCAAGACTCAGCTGCTCTCCATGACCCCTCCACACCTTCAAAACCAGCACCACAGGTGTGACTCTTACATTATCAAGCTCAGCTGGCAGCACAGGTTTAACCTTGGCCATGTCTGAACACAGCTTCTGTGTGCTGACCCTTAGGAAACAGTTTCTAGAAGATTTCACCTCAATGATGCTGGTCTTTTCTTAATCACTGCTAATTTCTCAGCTGCAGCTGACCAGCATTGAGTATCCCAGTAAAGCAAAGGTTTCACTTTAATGGTCTGGTATCTTGTTAATCACAACTGATTCTTCAACCCCCTCTAATCAGAACCACAGAACCTTAATTCAAAACAACAAATGGCTCCTGTAGCATCCTGAAACTTCTCTCTGGAACATCACAAGCCAGGCCTGCATCTTCTGCATTGCTCTCAACATCCTTACCTTCCAAGTTCTGACAAAACATCTCACTGAGATCTCAACACTCAATGCCTTTCTAATCCCAAGTTCCAAAGTCCATCCACAGTCTCCCCCCCGCCCCCCAACATGGTCAGGTCTGTCATAGCAATGTCCCACTATCCTGGTGCCAAGTTGTCTTAGTTACAGGTACTATTGCTCTGATGAAATGCCATGTCCAAAGCAATTTGGGGAAGAAAGGGTTTATTTAGCTTATTTATTTAGTGATTTCCATATCACTGTTCACCATCAAAAGAAGTCAGGATAGGAACTCAAACAGGGCAAGAACCAGAAGGCAGGAGCTGATGTAGAGACCACAGAGGGATGCTGCCTACTGGCTTGCTCTTCAATACTTGCTCAGCCTGCTTCTCCCCACCTCCCTTTCTTGATTTTTCAAGACAGGGTTTCTCTGTGTAGCCCTGGCTGTCCTGGAACTTGCTCTGTAGACCAGGCTGGCTTCAAACTCACAGAGATCCTCCTGCCTCTACATTCTGAATGCTAGGATTAAAGGCACGCACCACCACCACCTGGCTCAGTTTGCTTTCTTATGGAACCCAGGACCACCAACCCAGGTGTGTGACAACCCACAATGGGCTGGACCCTGTCTCATCAATCACTAATTAAGAAAATGCCCTTCACCTTGTGTCAACTTGATATAAAACTATCCAGCACAGAGGGGCTAAAAGGTGGAGGAGCAGCTGGTATGCACCTTTAATCCCAGCCCGCAGAAGGCAGAAGCAGGTGGGTCTCTGTGAGTTTGAGGCAAGACTGGTCTACAAAGTGAGTTCCAGGACAGCCAGAGCTGTTATAAAGAGGAACCCCATCTTGAACATCCCCCCTGAAAGGTGGAGGAGCTGGGAGGATCCTCAGTGGAGAAGACATTTAAATCCATGTTCTTGGTGTAAGGCTTTAGTCACCAGGAGGGATCTGGGCAAGACGGAAGAGCCTGCTGATATCCAGAGTGAGTTGGCCACTAAGGCTCCTGTGTAGATGATGAGGGTAAGGTGGGGTTACCTGGTCTTGCCTGCCCCAGGGTCCCTTCACTCCCTGGTTAGAGACATAGGGCACCAGCTGAAGGAGAGGGGACCTGGGACTTGTAAATTCTGAGTACGGGTTCCTTCCCACTGCTAGCCTGCAGGTTTCCAAATGCCTTAAGAGCCTGCAAGGAACCCGGATCCCATAGTACTGCCAGAAGCCCCAGTGCAACCAAGCCCCCAAATGCATCTGGGCCCTAGAAGGAACCTATGTCGTCTAGTGTACCCAGGAGCACCAATGCAGCCAAGTCTTGGAATGCATCCAGGTCCCCCCACCCCATTGGTCAGATCTCCAAGCACTGGGAAATACTTGGAAAGAGCAAAATGGAAACAGGCCTTCAGGTGCCCTCAGGTCCTCAAGGGAGCCCTGCTGGCCACGGTTCCCCAGGTGCTCTGGTTCCCTCAGACTCTCCAGGGCTGCACATTTTCCCAAATGCTCCGAAATGCCAGTACAGGGAATGCTTCATGTATGCCACAAAGGATTCAAGTGATGGAGTACTAGATCAAGGTCTGACTCCCTTGTTCCTCTCTCCCTTCAGCCCCCCGTAGTTAACCAGAATCCCCCACTCCCAGTGTGGCTACACTGCTGTGGGCAGCTAAGGACAGGTGTAGAGTGGGGACATACATGCACTCAGAGCTGGACCCTGTGTTCTCTTTAATTCAGGTGCACCCTGGATCTATGCAACAACCCCAAAGGGACTCATGGGCAAAGATAACAGGTCTCCCAGGGAAACCCTAGATTCCCCCCCCCCCTTTTTTTTTTCTAGAGCTGAGGACCAAACCCAGGGCCTTGCGCTTGCTAGGCAAGCACACTACCACTGAGCTAAATCCCCAGCCCCGAAACCCTAGATTTTCTACTGAATTTTCTTAGTCCTAGGTATGCCAAGACATTCCCATCCTCTCTCCATCCCTCCTTCTTGGCATCAGGATTCCCAGAGCGCTCTCTCTCTCTCTCTCTCTCTCTCTCTCTCTCTCTCTCTCTCTCTCTCTGTGTGTGTGTGTGTGTGTGTGTGTGTGTGTGTGTGTGTGGTGTTGGGTAGAGCCAACCTTTCCATTCATCATCTTGACCTTGTAGCCCAGGCTGGGGCACAAGGGTCCTCTTCTGACCTTTCTTTCCATCACCCCTCCAGAAGATCTGGTTCAGGAACCAATGGGCAAAATACAAACTGTAAAATCCCCATAATCTAAAAAAAAGAACCACCTGAAATGCATATGTGCCTTTGAGCTGGTGTTGGGTCTGGCTACACCTGTGGCCACTTATCACTGCCTCTACCAATGTAGATTTGGAGAATCCCAGCAGGTCCATGAAAAATTTCATTACCAAACTCATCCCCAGCCTGGAAACTTCTCCCCGTGTTGATCAGGCCTGTGGGAGTGCCAGGCTTAGCCCCCATGAAGAGGTGCTGGATGACCAAGGCCCATAGCAGCAGCAGCAGCAGCTGCCAACCTGAAACTGTTGATGCCACACCTGAGGCAGCAGTAGCTGAAGGTGCAGCCTCAGCCCAAGCTCCAGTTTCCACCTCAGCTGTAGCCTGAGGCCCAAAGAATGCTCAAAGCTCAGGTCCATCTATTGAGGAGCTCTGCCTAAGAGTCCTTCAAGACCTGGTTACTCCAGACAATGGCCAGGACATTGCTGCATCTGAGGTATTGGGGCAATGGTTCCTTCCGTGTCCTAAGGACCACAGGTCATATCCTGGTGTTGGTGTGTAGAGTTCAACAGCTCAGTTGAGCTTTAGAGCTTGTACACCTGCCAACTTAACTGTTCCGTGCCTGAGGTTTTATTTCATCTTTTAGGTGGAGGGGCTGTTTTGAAGCTCCTAGAACTCCTCTGTTCTCCTCCCAGAGTTGCAGGGGTTGCAGGTACATGCCACCACTGCATCCAGATAAATTTGCTTTTATGACACTGGGTCTAAATCTATGTTGCCAAGGCTAGCCTTAAATTTTCTGTGAGCTGCTTGCTCTTGACTCCTGATTGTTGGGATTCCAGCTGGTGACTGAGAATTTGGACAGCAATTAGAAAGAAACTCCACATGCAAATCCTGGGAAAGAGGAGGAGGAAGGATTGTAGAAGCCAGAGGGGTTAAGGACACCACAAGAACAAGGCCCACAGAGTCAAATAACCAGGACTCGTAGGGGCTCACCCAGACTGAACCGACAATCAGGGAGCCTGTATAGAGCTGAAAAGGTCCTCTGAATATATGTTATGGTTGTGTAGCTTGGTGTTTTTGTGGGACTCCTAACAGTGGGAGTGGGGGTGTCTCTTTTTTGTCTGCTTTTGGGGATCTCTTTCCTCCTATGTGCCTAGTCCAGCCTCGATATGAGCGTTTGTGCGTAGTCTTTTTTTTTTTTTTTTGGTTTTTCGAGACAGGGTTTCACTGTGTAGCTTTGCACCTTTCCTGGAGCTCACTTGGTAGCCCAGGCTGGCCTCGAACTCACAGAGATCCGCCTGCCTCTGCCTCCTGAGTGCTGGGATTAAAGGCGTGTGCCACCAACACCCGGCGCGTAGTCTTTTTTTTTTTATTTTAATTTTTTTCATTTTCCATAGCAACCTGTTTCCCTCCCTCACACTCCCAACCCACATCCTCCCACCCCATCCCTCATCCACTCCTCAGAGAAGGTAAGGCTGCCCTTGGGAGTCAACAAAGCTTGGCATACCAAGTTGAGGCAGGACCAAGCTCCTCTCCCCTGCATCAAGGCTGAGTAAGGTATCCCATCATAGGGAATGGGCTCCAAAAAGCCAGTTTATGCACCAGGGATAAATCCTGGTCCCATTGTGGGGGCCCCACAAACAGACCAAGCCACATGTCCATCAACCTCATTCAGAGGGCCTAGTTCGGTCCCATGTAGGTTCCCCAGCTGTCAGCCTAGAGTCAGTGAGCTCTCACTAGCTCGGGTCAGCTGTCTCTGTGGGTTTCCCCATCATGATCTTGACCCCCCCCCCTTGCTCATATAATCCCTCCTCCCTCTTTGACTGGACTCCAGGAGCTCAGCTCAATGCTTGGCTGTGGATCTCTGCATCTGCTTCCGTCAGTTACTGGATGAGGGTTCTATGATGACAATTAGGGTAGTCACAAATCTAGTTACAGGAGAAGCCCAGTTCAGGCACCTTCTCCACTATCGCTAGGAGTCATAGCTGAGGTCATCTTTTCAGATTCCTAGGAATTTCCTTGGCACGAGGTTTCTCCCTAACCCCATACTGGCTCACTCTGTCAAGGTGTCTCTTTCATTGCTCTCCCTCTCCATCCCTCCACAAACTCCACCATCCCATTCCCTCATGTTCTTATCCTCATCTCTTTTCCTCTCCCTCACCACCCCCAGGAGATCTATTTCCCCCTTCTTAGGTCAATCAATGCATGTCCCTCTTAGAGTCCTCCTTGTTACCTAGCTTCTTTGGGGCTGTGGATTGTAGCCTGGTTATCCTTTGCTTTATATCTAATATCCACTTATAAGTGAGTACATACCATGTATATCTTTCTGAGTCTGGGTTACCTCACTCAATGATTTTTTTCTAGTTTCATCCATTTGCCTGCAAATTTAATGATGTCATTGTTTTTTACTGTTGAGTAATAGTCCATTGTGTAAAACATTTTCTTTATCTGTTCTTTGGTTGAGGGGCATCTAGGTTGTTTCCAGGTTCTGGCTATTACAAATAATGCTATGAACATATGTCCTTGTGGTATGATTGTGCATTCCTTGGGTATATGCCCAAGAGTGGTATAGCTAGGTCTTGGGGAAGGTCGATGCCCAATTTTCTGAGAAACTGCCATACTGATTTCCAAAGTGGCTGTACAAGCTTGCACTCCCATCAACAGTGGAGGAGTGTTCCCTTTACTCCAGAACCTCTCCAACATAAGCTGTCATCGGTGTTTTTGATCTTAGCCATACTGACAGGTGTAAGATGGTATCTCAGAGTTGTTTTGATTTGTATTTCCCTTGTGGCTAAGGATGTTAAGGCAATTCCTTAAATGTCTTTTGGCCATTTGATACTCTTATGTTGAGAATTTTGTTTATATATGTACCCCATTTTTAAATTGGATTATTTGATATTTTGCTGTCTAGTTTCTTGAGTTCTTTGTATATTTTGGAGATCAGCCCTCTGTCCGATGTGGGGTTGGTGAAGATCTTTTCCTGTGGGACTGGTGAAGATCTTTTTCCATTTTGTAGGCTTGCATTTTGTCTTATTGTCCATGTCCTTTGCCTTAGAGTCTTCAGTTTCAGGAGGTCTCATTTATTAATTGTTGCTCTCAGTGTCTGTGATTCTGGTGTTATATTCTGGAAGTGTTCTCCTGTGCCGATGTGTTTGAGGATACTTCCCACTTTCTCTTCTATCAGGTTCAGGGTAGCTGGATTTATGTTGAGGTCTTTGATCCACTTGGACTTGAGTTTTGTGCATGGAGATAGGTATGGATCTATTTGCATTCTTCTACATGTTGACATCGAGTTATGCCAGCACCATTTGTTGAAGATGCTTTTTTTCCCCTTGTACAGTTTTGGCTTCTTTGTCAAAAGTCAGGTATTCATAGGTGTGCGGATTAACATCAGGGGTCTTCAATTTGATCGTATCAATCCATGTGTCTGTTTTTATGCCAATACCAAGCTGTTTTTATTACTATAGCTTTGTAGCACAGCTTGTAGTCAGAAAGGCGATGCCTCTAGAAGTTGCTTTATTGTAAAGAATTGTTTTAGCTATCCTGAGTTTTTGTTTTTCCATATTTAGTTGAATATTGTTCTTTTGAGGTCTGTGAAGAATTGTGTTGTGATTTTGATGTGAATTGCATTGAATATGTAGATTGCTTTTGGGAAGATGGCCATTTTTACTATATTAATAGTACCGATCCATGAGCATGAGAGATCTTTCTATCTTATATCTTCTCCAATTTCTTTCTTTAAAGACTTAAAGTTCTTGTCATACTGGTCTTTCACTTGTTTGGTTAGAGTTACCCCAAGGTATTTTATATTATTTGTGGCTATTGTAAAGGGTGATGTTTTTCTGATTTCTTTCTCAGCCCTTTTATCATTTGTGTATAAGAGGGCTACTGATTTTTTTTTTGAGTTAATCTTGTATCCTGCCACCTTACTGAAAGAGTTTATCAGCTGTAGGAGTTCCCTGGTAGAATTCTTGGGGTCACTATGTATACTCTCATCTCATCTGCAAATAGTGAAAGTTTGACTTCTTCCTTTCCAGTTTGTCTCCCCCTTGATCTCCTTTTGTTGTCTTACTGCTTTCACTAGAACTTCGAGCACTACATTGAATAGATATGGAGAGAGTGGGCAGCCTTGTCTTGTTCTTGATTTTAGTGGAATCACTTTGAGTCTCTCTCCATTTAATTGATGTTGGCTTTCTGCTTACTGTATATTGCCTTTATTATGTTTAGGTATGTTCCTTGTATCCCTGATCTCTCCAAGACTTTTATCATGAAGGGATGTTGGATTTTGTCAAAGGCTTTTTCAGCATCTAATGAGAAGATCATGTGGGTTATTTTTCCTTCAGTTTGTTTATATGGTGTATTACATTGACAGATTTTCTTATGTTGAACCACCCTTGAATCTCTGGGATGAAGCGTACTTGATCATGGTGGATAATTTTTTTTTTTCTGAGACAGGGTAGTTTTGGTTCCTGTCCTGGATCTTGCTCTGTAGCCCAGGCTGGCCTCGAACTCAGATCTGCCTGGCTCTGCCTCTTGAGTGCTGGGATTAAGGGCATGCGCCACCACTGCCTGGCTGGATAATTTTTTGATGTGTTCTTGATTTCGGTTTGATGGTATTTTATTGAGTATTTTTACATCAATGTTCATGAGGGTGATTGGTTTGTAATTCTTTCTTTGTTCATCTTTGTGTAGTTTGGGTATCAGGATAACCATAGCCTCATAAGGAGTTTGGCAAAGTTCCTTCAGTTTCTATTGTGTAGAACAATTTGAGGAGTATTGGTATTAGCTCTTCTTTGAAATTCTGGTGGAATTTGCTGAAACCATCTGGCCCTGGGCATTTTTTGGTTGGGAGATTTTTTTTTTTTTTCGAGACAGGGTTTTTCTGAGTACTTTTGATGTCTGTCCTGAATCTCGATCTGTAGACCAGGCTGGCCTCGAACTCACAGAGATCTGCCTGGCTCTGCCTCCCAAGTGCTGGGATTAAAGACATGTGCCACCACTGTCCGGCTGGTTGGGAGACTTTTAATGACTCCTTCTATTTCCTTAGGGGTTTTAGGTCTATTTTTAAATTGGTTATCTGGTCTTGATTTAATTTTGGTATGTGGTATCTATCCAAAAAGTTGTTCATTTCTTTTAGATTTTCCAATTTTATGGAGTACAGGTTTTCATAGTATGACCTGATGATTCTTTGGATTTCCTCACTGTCTGTTAGGTCCCCCTTTTTTTCTGATTTTGTTAATTTGGATGTTCTCTCTCTGCCTTTTGATTAGTTTGGATAAAGTTTTGTCTATCTTGTTGATTTTCTGGAAGAAGCAACTCTTCTTGTTTTGTATCATTCTTTGTTTTTATTTTATTGATTTTTGGCCCTCAATTTGATTATTTCTTGGTGTTTATTCCTCCTGGGTGAGTTTGCTCCTTCTTGTTCTAGAGCTTCCAGGTGTGCTGTTAGGTCACTAGTGTGAGATTTCTCCAGCTTCTTTATGTGGGCATTTAGTGCTATGAACTTTGCTCTTAGCATTGCTTTTATAGGGACCTATAAGTTTGAGTATGTTGTGCATTCATTTTCATTGAATTCTAGGAAGTCTTTAATTTCTTTCTTTAGTTATTCCTTGACCCAGTGGTGATTCAGTTGAGCATTGTTCAGTTTCTATGATTTTTGTAGGTTTTCTGTAATTTGTGTTGTTGAATTCTAACATTAAGCATGGTGATCCGATAAACTATGGGGGGTTATAAAAATTTTTTTTGTATCTGTTGATTTGCTTTGTGACTGAATATGTGGTCAATTTTAGAGAAGGTTCCATGAGGTACTGAGAAAGATGTGTGTGTGTGTGTGTGTGTGTGTGTGTGTGTGTGTGTGTGTGTGTATATATATATATATATATATATATATATATATATATATATATGGTTTCTCTTTGTAGCTTTTTTGGAGCCTGGCCTGGAACTCACTCTGTAGACCAGGCTGGCCTCGAACTCAGAGATCCACCTGCATATGCCTCCAAGAGATGGGATTAAAGGCATGCTACTACTGCCTGGCTGAAGGTATAATCTTTTGTGTTTGGATGGAATGTTCTATGGATGTCTGGTAAGCCCATTTGAGTCATAACATCTGTTCTCTTCTTTCTCTATTACTTTCTCTATTAAGTTTCTGTCTGGCAGACCTGTCCATTGGTGAAAGTGGGGTGTTGAAGTCTTCCACTATTAGTGTATGGGGCTTGGTGTGTGATTTAAGCTTTAGCAATGTTTCTTTTACAAATGTGGTTGTCCTTGTATTTGGGGTATAAATTGAGACTTCACCTTGATGGAATTTTTTTTTTTTTTTTTTTTTTTGGTTTTTCGAGACAGGGTTTCTCTGTGTAGCTTTGTGCCTTTCCTGGAGCTCACTTGGTAGCCCAGGCTGGCCTCGAACTCAGAGATCCGCCTGCCTCTGCCTCCCGAGTGCTGGGATTAAAGGCGTGCGCCACCAACGCCCGGCACCTTGATGGAATTTTCCTGTGATGAATATGAAATGTCCTTCTCCATCTCTTTTGATTAATTTTAATTTGAAGTCTATTTTGTTAGATATTAGGATAGCTGTATCAGCTTGTTTCTTAGGTCTGTTTGATTGGAAAATCTTTTCCCAACCCTTTACTCTGAGGTAATGTCTGTTTTTGAGGTTGAGGTGTGTTTCTGTGTAGCAGAAGGGTGGATCCTGTTTTCTAATCCATCTTGTTAGCCTCCCCCTCCCCCCCCCAGCTGAGGACCGAACCCAGGGCCTTGTGCTTGCTAGGCACTCTACCACTGAGCTAAATCCCCAACCCCTTGTTAGCCTTTTTTAAAAAAGGCAAATGAAGTCCATTGATACTAAGAAATATTAATGACCAGTGATAATTCTTGTTATTTTTGGTATTGTTTTTGTTGTTGGTAGAGTGCATGTGTTTCCCTTCTTTGGTATTTGTTGGTGTGGAATTATCTATTGCCTGTGTTTTCGTGAGTGCAGCTAACTTCCTTGTGTTGGAGTTTTCCTTCTAGTACTTTCTGTAGGGCTAGATTTGTGGATAGATATTGTTTAAATCTAGTTTTGTCATGGGATATCTTATTTTCTCTGTCTATAGTGACTGAAAATTTTGCTGTGTATAGTACTCTGGGCTGGCATCTGTGATCTTTGTCTGAAGAATGTCTGTCCAGGACCTTCTGGCTTTCAGAGTTTCCATTGAGAAGTTGGGTATAAGTCTTCCTTTATAATTTATTTGGCCTTTTTTCTTTGCAGCTCTTAATATTCTTTTATTCAGTATGTTTAGTGTTTTGATTATGTTACAAGGGGAATTTTTATTTTTTTAGTTCAGTCTATTTGGTGTTCTGTGAGCTTCTTGTACCTTCATAGGCATGTCTTTAAGTTGGGAAAGTTTTTTTTTTCTATGATTTCGTTGAATATATTTTCTGTGCCTTTGAGATGATATACTTCTCTTCCTTCTATCCCTATTCTTAGGTTTGGTCTTTTCATGGTGTCCCAGACTTCCTGGATGTTTTTATGTTAAAAATTTGCTGCATTTAACATTTCCTTTGGATCTATTTCCTTTATCCTATTCTCAACACCTGAGATTCTCTTCCATCTCTTGTATTCTGAGGCTGGGCTGGCACGCCTTTAATCCCAGCACTCGGGAGGCAGAGGCAGGAGGATCTCTGTGAGTTCACGGCCAGTCTGGTCTACAGAGTGAGTTCCAGGAAAGGCGCAAAGCTATACAGAGAGAACCTGTCTCGAAAAACCAAAAAACAAACAAACAAACAAAAAAACCCCAAAAAAACAAAAACAAAAAAAATCTCTTGTATTCTGTTGGTTGTGCTTGCATCTGTAGTTTCTGTTTGTTTACTCAGATTTTCCAGAATCCCTCACTTTGTGTTTTCTTTATTGCCACTATTTCAATTTTCAGGTTTGAACTGTTTCCTTTACCTGTTTGTTTTTGCTTGGTTTTCTTTAGGGACTTACTGATTTCTTCCAATTTTTTTTCTCTTTTCCTCAATTTCTTTATTATGGATACAGTGTTCTGCCTGCATGTATGCCTGCAGGCCAGAAGAGGGCACTAGATCTCATTATAGATGGTTGTGAGCCACCATGTGGCTGATGGGAATTGAACTCAGGACCTCTGGAAGAGCAGCCAGTGCTCTTAACCTCTGAGCCATCTCTCCAGCCCTCTTTTCCTCGATTTCTTTAAGGGAATCTTTCATTTCCTCTTTAAGGGCCTCTACCATCTTCATAAAGTTATTTTTAAGGTCGTTTTCTTTTGCATCATCTGCATTTGGGTGTTCAGATCTTGCTGTTGTAGGACCACTGGGTTCTGGTGGTGCCCTGTTGCCCTTCATGTTGTTGCCTTTATTCTTACACTACCGTTTCTCCATCTAGGTTTGGGATAGTTACAGGAACAAGTGTTGATTCTTCTGATGACTTTGTTGGATGGGATTTTTGTTCCTTTATTGTCTGTTGGTCTGAATGGCCCAGGGTTCTGGTGGTTGGCTGGTCCTCAGATACAGTAGGGTTGTCTCAACTGAGGTTTGTGGGGGTTTGGGTGCCTACATGCAGCATATCCTCCAACTCTTCTGGCTTGTGTGGTCTTTACTTGTGCCTATGGGGTCTGTTCTTCCTACTGGTGTGGGTTGTGCCTATGCAAATGGAGTCTGCTTTTTCCAACTGGTGTAGGTGGTGCTCTTGCCTATAGGGGCTGCTTTTCTTCCAGCTAGAGTAGGTGGTGCTTGTATAGGGGCTGCTGAAGTTGTGGCGGATGGTTGGCCAAGTGGAGGATGATGGGCTCCATGGTTTTGGGCAGCAGAGTGGGTCATAGAGGTTACAGAGTCCAGTGAGTGTCAAGGGGTGTTGGTGCAGCTTGCCCGCAGAGGTCTCACCTTCTGGGGACTGCTGCAGAGCAATGGAGATCCAATGGAGTAGGGGGCAGGGCCGAGCTGCCTTGCTGGGGCTGATATGGTAGGTAGAGGGGTATGGGATGTGTCCTGGGACTTGGTCTGGAGATTGGGGCAGTTTAGTTGGAACAGTCACTCACCTGTTTTTCTAACTTGTGTAGGTGGCGCTTGCACCTATAGGAGTTGCTGGTGTTGCAGGGGATGTTTGACCAAAGGGAGGATGATGGTGGGTTTAGGTGGTGGAGTGAGTCATAGAGGTTACCGAATCTAGTGGATGTCAGGGTTGTTTGTGCATCTTGCCCACAGGTCTCTCACCCGTTGGCTGACTGCTGGGGACTGCTTACTACCACGCTTTTGTGCACTATTCTCCTACCAAGGCAGAGGCCTGAGCCCAGTGTTGTATCAGAAGTCTGGAGTAATTGATGAGGAGTCTTGACTGTAGGATCTAGGGACTGGTGTGCTTCTATGATATATTTCCCTTTAATCCTGAGCACTCCAGTGTAGGAGGCACTCCTAATGGCATCTCCAGTGACCTTAAGGCCCAGATGGAGACTCCAAATGGCCCAGATAGCCAGGGCAGAGTGTTGGTATCATGGCTGAAAAGAGTGACACCCAGGAAAGTCTAAGGCTGAGAAGGCCCTTCCCCATCAAGAAGGGGTAACCCTGCTGCCTATGTGTACTACACATTCCATCCCAGCACTCAAGAGGCAGAGGGTGGGGTATCTCTGAGTTGGAAGCCAGTTTGCTTTACATAGTCCTGACTGTCCTGGGTCTCACTATGTCTCAATTTAAAAAAGAGAATGAATGAATGAATGAATGAAGGGATGATGGAAGTGGGAAGGAAAGAGGAGGACCACTTGACAGCAAGCTGAGTAGAGGCCCATTCCCTGAAATGGTCACTGACTGCTGCAGGCCAAATTTGTTCTGTAAGGAGCTCCAAGTGAGCAGGAAACCCAAGAGGGTGGATCCAAGACTCTGCTAGTTTTCCAGCCTCCAACCAAACCAGCATTGAGAATATCTGCTCAATAAAGAAAGACATCCTGAACTGGGCCAGTGTTCCATAGGGTAGGTCTGCAGACCGAATGAGGCAACAGGGTGGCAGTTTCTGGTGGATGTGAGTATGTAAGTATGCTGGATGGAAATCTTGGCTCTGGCAACTACTAGCAAACACACACAGAGGTCTGGGGCTTTAGATTCATAAAAGGAGGTAGGATGGCAGGATGGGTATGAGCTGACGCTAAGGTACTAGGGAAACTTCAGCTAGAACATGATGAAATGGCTCCATAGTGGTACCTAAGTTGACAGGCAATAACTGGGTCCAACCATGGATGGACAAAGGTCCAACTTCCATGACTGTCCCAAGCTGCCCCAAGCATTGAGGAGTCACCGAGACTGTGGGATTCTGTTCAGTGTATAGGAATCATGATTATTCCAGATGCTGGAGAGAGGGACAAGACAGACATGAATCTCATACTCGGTCATCAAAATCATTACTGCAAGCTCCACAGGTTGATCCAAGCTTGGGTACATGCACTGATCAAAATGTTCTTGGAGCAGGAGCTTTTTTTGCTTGAGTACAGTTTGTCCCTTCAGTTACTACTTTGGAGCTTCAGGGTAAACTTGCTGGTCACCATATGCATCTGATGACACCATAGGCCCTACGGAAACCTCATAGCTGGAATTCACTGAGAAACTCTAGGGTATCTGGTGACTAGAGATTTAGTTCCTAATGTTGGGAAACTGGATACACTAGGGAATGTAGATATATTGGGAGACTTGGTTTCATTGATGATCCTGGGAACACTTGGGGACCTAGACACCTTTCAGGGTCTGGGTGCCACTCAGATGTTAGAAAAGTTAGGACCATTTACTGCCTCTACATGCCACATTGGTACAGCATGCCTATTTCTCAAAAAGAAAATTAGTGTGTGGTGGCAATTGCCTGTGATCCCTAAACTCTGGTAGTTGGAGGCAGGAGTGTCAGGACCCACAGGATCAAGAGTTCTTAAAAGAAATCAAGTAGTGGGCAATGCTCAAGTAGTGAGGCTGTGACACTTCATCTAGAGAGTCATCCAACTGACAGATGTTCAATAAAGAGCTGGTCCCTGGTGCCAGAGGAGCCCTCATCATTCTCTGTGACTGAGAATGTGTTGCCTGATTGAGTCTCCCTTCCTCTTCTAGCATCCTTGGTGGCTGGCTCTGGAGCTGCTGTTGAACGATGATGTGCTGGAATCTGGGGAATGGACTGGAGCAGCATGTGCAGATGATGCAAAGTCCATTGATGTACCTAGGATTCTGTCTCCTCCTGCTGGACCTTGGTCAGCTTTTGAACACTTTTGGGCTGCACCTAAGAGACCCTCATTGCTGTGATCAATGGAAAAGATGGATTCCAGTTCTGGGAAAATGATTGGGTTGATTGACAGAGGAGAGCTGCCATCAGATGGTCTCTCCCACCTGAACAAAATGGATTCTGAGTTGTGTGAAATATAGGAGCGACTTAGTTGAGGAGAACTGATACCAGACTGTCTTGGGGACAAGGAATCCTCCCAGGCTGAGGCCATGAGAAGGACAGAGCCTTTAGGGCTGACAGATTTAGAATGGGAATCCTAGACTCCCTTCCATGGTAGTTCGGTAGCTGCCTTCCTCTGCTGCATCTTCTACCTAGATCTCTTATTGCTTTTGCAGATCTCCTCACAGGTACAATCAATGTTGGAGAAGATGGCTCTCTGGTCTAAAGAATTGCTCAAGTGGCTGACTTGAGGAGGAGAGCTCATAACTGATGGTCTGTGAAACATGCAGAAGATGGATTCTGAGTTTGGGGCAGTACTCGAAGGGCTCAGTAGAGCTGGACTCTCACACCAGATGGTCTCATGCATAGAATCTGAGCTGGCCAGCCTGGCAAGAGTGACACAATCTTTGGGAGGGCCAGACCTACCAGGTGATTGGTGACCTCGATTCCCAGGGAGTTCTACACCCTTCTTCCTCTGCTGCCACTCCCTAGATGAGCTCTTCCTGAAGCATTTCCCCTCAAGTTGCCTGTTCAATGATGGAGAGCTTAGATTCCTCATCTGAGGAGACACTGGGGGGCTGAGATGAGGTGAATGGCTGGTACCCCAAGGGGTCTGGCACACAGAACCTGCACATGGGACAAGAGGGACTCAGCCTTTTGTGGAGGAAGGCTTCTCATGAGATCCACATTCAGGCTTCCCAGACAGTTTGGGAGCCTTCTACTGGTTCTTCCTAGCTCCTTTATTCTTGAACCAGATGTAGAGGGACAAAGGAATAAAGAGATCAATTGATATCTGGGCCCAAGTTAGGTCCCAAACATTAAGTTGCAGGATGAAAAGTCTAGACCTTGGTCTCTATCACAGAACTCCAAGGTTCATGGACACAAGAAGGATGAAGGCTGGATGAGCTGTACCTGAAACATAGAAAAATTTTAATGTGGGATGGGAGTTTGGAGGGAGCCTTCATGTCTAGGCCATTAAGCTACAGTGGGGTTCCATTATCCCTCTGCATTGCACCTGGATTCTGCACTAAGTGGCTAACGGGATTGCAAATTCAACTTTGGATGCACCTTCATCACCATTTTGCAATCTGTTACCGGGCAACGTGTCCCAAGCAATGGAAGGGAACCAGCAATGTGGGAGTCAGGGATATGTACAGGTGACTGCTGGGGTAGAGGCTATCTGACTAGGGGAGAGGGAGAGAGAAGAGGGACCAAACCTTGATATTGTGCTCCTTCATGTCAAACTCTTGAGCCATTGCTACGTGTTGATCCTGGACTGTGTACATGCACTTTTGAAAATGTTCTTGCAGGACTAGCTTTTGTTCCTGGGTGAACACTTTGCTTTTCTTCTGCTGCCTCCTTGAATCCTTGGGAGAATCTTGTGATCTTGCAGGGACTTGAGAATCCAGGAGGAGATCTTGTGGACATGGTGGACCTGAGGCACCTGGGCAAACTTGTAAGTCTGGGTGCAGTGGAGAACTTCAGGGCTGGTCACTTGGAAGTAAAAGGGGCTTCCACTCATTCCAAATGGTGATGGGAAGTTTAGAAGATGATGTCAGACCCTTGCTGTGGGGCTCCAGGAAGTGGAAAATATAAAACCTGGATGCTGAGAAGTGAACTGAGTCCTCAGTACATGCTCTTTACTTGTGAGCCATCTCAAGCATCCAAGATAATGATTTTCTTAATATTGTGGCACATTATAAAGTAGTTAGACACGTGGAATTGGATTAAAATGACTTTATTGATTTTAAAGATAAGGTATGAATAACATACTATTGATTAATACAACTATTAATTCAGAAGAGAATTTGGGCCAGGTGTATTATTAGCTCAAAACTAGAATCTGAACACCCAAGAGAAAGAAAGGATAGCTAGAATGTATATGTCAGTGTAGACTACATAAAGAACTGCTCTCTCACAATAGCTGTACAATATTATATATTGTATATATAAACAACTATACAAACAATATATATACAATATATAACATATAATATATAATATTTGTATAATATAATATATATTATATGTCTGTTAGTTATTTTACAAAGTTAAGTCTGAAAAAAATTACAATTAAAGTCCTCAAAAAAATATCTAGGCTCGCCGGCCGTCCTGTGGGCGGGCGCCCGCGGCCGTGGTGTTGAAGATTGAACATGCAGTAGGATGCAGTTATCAATATTGACCCCAGAAGAGAGAAGGCTGACAATGGGAAACACTGGGGAAGTTACCAGAAAGCTGTCATCATCAATGACAGGCTCAGTCGATGTCACAGATTCGCTGACTAGTCCGTGGCTTTATTGTCTTTGAGGACCCAATGCCTAGCAGAGGACCAAAGTTCACAGGTTAAAAAATTTCCTAGAGAAGAAGGATCGTAAGCACCATGATGGACTCAGAAGCGCATAATAAGAGGCCCCCAATACTGACCTCTTCAAGCCAGGATTTGTCAACTCACATCGCAGACGTGGGTGAGATAAAGCATTACTTCTGTGGCTGCTGCGCAGCCTTCAACAACGTGGCCATCACATACCCCGTTCAGAAGATCCTCTTTCGGCAGCAACTGTATGGCATCAAAACGCGTGATGCCATACTCCAGCTGAGGAGGGATGGCTTTCGAAACTTGTATCGTGGGATCCTCCCCCCACTGATGCAGAAGACAGCCACGCTGGCACTTATGTTTGGTCTGTATGAGGACCTGTCTCGCCTGCTCCGCAAGCATGTGAGCAGCGCTCCGGAGTTTGCCATCAGAAGTGTGGCAGCAGTGCTTGCCGGGACAACAGAAGCCGTTCTCACTCCATTAGAAAGGGTTCAGACTTTGCTTCAGGACCACAAGCACCACGATAAATTCACAAACACTTACCAGGCCTTCCGGGCCCTGAGATGCCATGGAATTGCAGAGTACTACCGAGGCTTGGTGCCTATCCTCTTCCGAAATGGATTCAGCAATGTCCTTTTCTTTGGCCTGCGGGGGCCCATTAAGGAGCATCTGCCTACTGCCACTACGAATAGCGCACACTTGGTCAACGACTTTATCTGTGGAGGTATGCTGGGTGCCATGTTGGGGTTCTTATGCTTCCCGATTAATGTTGTAAAAGCTCGAATACAGTCTCAGATTGGTGGGCCATTCCAGTCTCTCTCCCCATGGTTTTCAAGACAATCTGGGTAGAACGGGACCGGAAACTGATCAATCTTTTCAGAGGTGCCCATCTGAATTACCATCGCTCTCTCATCTCCTGGGGAATAATCAATGCAACTTACGAGTTTTTGTTAAAGATTGTATGATAAGGTCACTACAGGAAATGTTTTTCTCAACCAACTAGACCTAAAGAGAACGCAACGTGGTTTTGCTCCTGATTGGCTTAAATACAGGTTGGCATCATTAAGTCCAGGCCATAATAAACTACAGACAAACGTTGGCAAAAACAATAAACTGTTTCAGTGGGCAGATGGCAGGGTTGTGGTTGATCATTACTCAAGAGCTTTAGCTGTTACCTGGTAACTAGCCTCATATCTGATGGCCTTTCCAAGGCAGCTGTCAGCCAAGAGAGAGGCTTTTTCCTCCCGGAAGGGGCTGCTAGGCTCCTGTATGGAACGATGGCGTCAGCAGCCAGGGCATGTGCTCCTACCCCAGGGCTGCTCAGGCTCCCTCTCTCCCCTCATTCTGTGCTTCTGTGCTCTTAGGATCACCTTCATTAAAGCCAAGCATTGCATGGTGGGCTGGAGCAGAGACGGAAGACAGCGTCTAGGCTGGATAGTTCCAGGAATTGTTGAAGTTAGCTTTGAAACTAAGTGCTTATCCAAACTCTTTCTTTAGATTTGATAGTATTTAGCAGCTAATGAAAGCTTCCATTTCACTGTTTAGCTTTGAACATTTTGTATTTAATTCTGAATGTGACTTTAAGCCCTTCCAGGATGTCCTTGTGCTTTCTTACTGAATTCCTTCCAGAAGATAGGGTGGCCTAGTTAACTCCTGTTGTGTACTTCATCCTGGGAAGCGGGCACTGCAAGATCTCCTGTCTCTGCTTGCTTTCTGCTACTGGTGCCAACGTAGCTGACCAGAGGGGGCATTGTCCCTTGTGAGTAGTAACTGTCATGTTTGTCTGTCCTGTTCTCTGGTACTAGACTTTCAAAAAAAAAAAAAATAGAAAAAAAAAAAAAAAAAAGAAAAAAAAATATCTAAGTCTGGTGAGAAAATTCTCAGCTACAAATTGGAATTACAGAATCTGGGGAGAAAAGCAAGTGATTTAATGAGTGGTAAAAGCCAGCTTGGGAAACAGATTTTTTTTTCTCACAAAGAAATCTCCTCATGGGCCCATTCAATGTTGGAGAAGATGGCTCTTTGGTCTAGGGAATTGCTCAAATGGCTGACTTGAGGAGGAGAGCTCATAACTGATGGTCTCTGACACATGCAGAAGATGGATTCTGAGTTTGGGGCAATATTCAAAGGGCTAAGTAGAGCTGGAGTGCTGACACCAGATGGTCTCATGCATAGACTCTGAGCTGGCTGACCAGGCAAGAGTGACACAATCTTTGGGAGGGCCAGACCTCCCAGGTGATTGTTGAAATTTGCTTCTCAGGGAGTTCTGCACCCTTCTTCCTTGAAGCCACTCTCTTGCTGAGCTCTTCCTGAAGCACTTCTCCTCAAAGATCTGTTTAAAGATGTAGAGCTTGGCTTCCTCATCTCAGAAACTACTGGGGGGCTGAGTTGAGGCAGAAGACGGATACCCAAAGGGTTCTGGCACTCGGGACTTCACTGGCAGATGGGTCAAGAGGGACACATCCTCTGGGGGCATACAGGTCTATCATGAGATCCACATTCAGGCTTCCCAGATAGTTTTGAAGCCTTCTTCTGATTCTGCCTAGACTGGTTGTACTTGAATCAGATTTAGATGGATAAAGGAATGAAGAGATGAGCTGAGATCAGGGCCCTATTTAGGTTCTAAACCTAAAGATGCTGGATGAAAAGCCTGGACCTTGCTCTCTGTCACAGAACTGTAAGGTTCATGGACACAAGAAGGATGAAGGCAGCATGAGCTGCAGTTGAAACCCACCGAGGAAAAAAGCTTTTAATAGAGGTTAGGAGTTTGGAGGGAGCCCTCATGTCTAGGCCACTATGACATTATTGGGCATCATTATCCTTCTGCCTTGCACCTGGATTCTACACTAAGTGGCTAACGGAATTGCAAACCAACTTTGAATGCACCTTCATCACCATTCTGCTATCTGTTATGGGCTAAGGTGCCCCAAGCAATGGAAGGACACTACAATTGTGGGAGTCAGAGACATGTACAGGTGATTCCTGGGGTAGAGGCGATCTGATTAGGGGCCAGGGGGAGACAAGAGGGAACAAACCTTGATATTGTGCTCCTTCATGCCACACTCGTGAGCTTTGCCATGTGTTGTTCCTGGCTTGGGTACATGCACTTTTGAAAATGTTCTTGCAGGACTAGCTTTTGTTCCTGCATGAACACTTTGCTTTTCTTTGCTGTATCCTTGGATCCCTGGGAGAATCTTGTGATCTTGCAGGAACTGGAGAATCCAGGAGGCGATCTTGTGGACCTGGTGACCTGAGGCACCTGGAAAAACTTGTAAGTCAGGGTTCACTGGAGAACTAGAACATTATTTACTTGGAAGTAAAAGGGTCCTCCACTCATTAGTAGTGATGATGGGAAGTTTAGAAGAGGATGTCAGACCCCTGCAGTGGAGGTCCAGGAAGTGGGGAACATAATACATGGATGCTGAGAAGTGAACGGGGTCCTCAGTACATGTTCATTCCTTCTGAGCCATCACAAGCATCCAAGATTTTGATTTTCTTAATACTGTGGCACATTTTAAAGTAGTAAGAGAGACAGGTGGAGTTGGATTAAAATGACTTTATTTCCAAAGTGGTTGTACAAGCTTGCATTCCCACCAGCAGTGGAGGAGAGTTCTCCTAGCTCCACATTCTCTCCAGCATAAGGGTCTTCAGTGTTTTTGATCTTAGCCATTCTGACAAGAGTAAGGTGGTATCTCAGAGTTGTTTTGATTTGCATTTCCCTGATAATTAGGGATGTTGAGCAATTCCTTAAATATCTTTCAGCCATTTGAGTTTCCTCTGCTGAGAATTCTGTTTAGTTCTATAGCCCATTTCTTAATTGGACTGTTGGGCATTTTGATGTCTAATTTCTTGAGTTCCTTATATATTCTGGATATCAGTCCTCTGTCAGATGTGGGGTTGGTGAAGACCTTTTCCCATTCTGTGGGCTGTCGCTTTGCCTTGTTGACCATATCCTTTGCTCTACAGAAGCTTCTCAGTTTCAAGAGGTCCCATTGATTGATTGTTCCTCTCAGTGTCTGAGCTACTGGTGTTATATTTAGGAAATGATCTCCTATGCCAATGAGTTCAAGACTACTTCCTACTTTCTCTTCTAGCAGGTTCAGAGTAGCTGGATTTATGTTGAGGTCTTTGATCCACTTGGACTTAAGTTTTGTGCACGGTGACAGATATGGATCTATTTGCAGCCTTCTACACGTTGATATCCAGTTATGCCAGCACCATTTGTTGAAGATGCTTTCTTTTTTCCATTGTACACTTTTGGAAGCAAAGTGCTAGAGAGGTCCACAGAAATCCACAAAGATGCCCCCACAATAGACTACTGGCAATGGTCAAGAGACAGCCCAAACTGACCCACTCTGGTGATGGGATGGCCAAACACCCTAATTGTCATGCTAGAAACCCCATCCAATGACTGAGGGAACTGGATGCAGAGATCCACAGCCAGGCCCCGGGTGGAGCTCCGGGAGTCCAACTGGCGAGAAAGAGGAGGGTTTATGTGAGCGAGAATTGCTGAGACCAAGGTTGTATAAAGCACAGGGACAAATAGCCAAACGAATGGAAACACATGAACTATGAACCAATGGCTGAGGGGCCCCCAACTGGATCAGGCCCTCTGAATGGGTGAGACAGTTGATTGGCTTGATCTGTTTGGGAGGCATCCAAGCAGTGGGACCGGGTCCTGTGCTCAGTGCATGAGTTGGCTGTTTGAAACCTGGGGCTTATGCAGGGACACTTGACTCAGCCTGGGAGGAGGGGACTGGACCTGCTTGGACTGAGTCTACCAGGTTGATCTCAATCCTCAGGGGAGTCTTTGTCCTGGAGGAGATGGGAATGGGGGGTGGGCTGGGGAGGAGGGGAGGGGGACGGGAGGGGGGAGAACAGGGGAATCCAGTTGATATGTCGAATTAAATTATATTGTAAAATAAAATTAAAAAACTTTAATGATTTAAAGATAAGGTATGAATAACACAATAGACAATTCAGCAGAGAAGTTCATAGTTCGGCCATGTATATTAGCTCACAACAAGACTCTCAACACCCAGGAGTTAAAAAGAGGAAAGCTAGAATATATAAGCCAGTATAGACAACATAAAGAACTGCTCTCTCACAATTGTTGTACAATTTTATATATTGTGTGTATAAATACATACATAGAATATACAACATTTATGCATATAATACATGTGTTATATTCTATATCACACAGTTATTTTACAGAGTTAGTCTGGAAAAAAAAACAATTAAAGTCCTTGAAAAAATATCTAAGTCTGGTGAGAAAATTCTCAGCTACAAATTGGATTCTGACTTCTGGGAAGAAAAGCAAGTGGTTCAATGACCAGTAAAAGCTAGCTTGTGAAATATATATATTAGTTAGATTTCTACTCACGAAGAAAAAGTGTGTGGTAGCAATGGCTTGTGATCCATATTTTCTGGTAGTTGAAGGCGGGAGTGTCAGGACCCCAGGATAAAGATTTGTTAAAAGAAATCTAGCAGTGAGCAGTGCTCAAAGAATTCAAGCTGTGACACTTCCTGTAGAGAGTCATGTAGTTGACAGATGTTCAATAAAGGGCTGGTCCCTAGTGCCAGTGGAGCCCTGATCATTCCCTGTGTCTGAGAATGTGTTTCCTGATTGAGTCTCCTTTCCTTGTCTAGCATCCTTGGTGGCAGCCTCTGGAGCTGCTGTTGAAGATGTGCTGCATCTGGAGAATGGACTGGAGGTCCATGTGCAGAGATTATGCACAGTCCATTGATGGACCTTGGAATCTGTCTCCTCCTGCTGGACCTTGGCCAGATTGTGCACACTTGTCTGCACATGAGAGACTCTCATTGGTGTGATGAATGATGTAGAAGATGGATTCTGGGTCTGTGAAAATACTTGGGCTGAGTGGAGGAGGAGAGATGCTATCGATTGGTCTCTCCTACCTGGACAGAATGGATTTTGAGCTTTATGAAATACAGGAGTGGCTGACTTCAGGATGAGAACTGACACCAGACTGTCTCGGGGACAAGGATTCCCCCAGTCAGAGGCCATGAAAAGGACAGAGACTTTGAGGCTGGTAGATTTAGAATGGGAACCCTGGACTCCCTTCTATGGTAGTTCTGTAGCCTTCTTCCTCTGCTGCCTCTTCTTCCCTAGATGTTTTATTCTTTTTGGCGATCTCCTCATGGGCCTGTTCAATGTTGGAGAGGATGGCTCTTTGGTCAAGGGAATTGCTCAAGTGGCTGACTTGAGGAGGAGAGCTCATAACTGATGATCTGACACATGCAGAAGACGGATTCTGAGTTTGAGGCAATACTCCAAGGCTTCAGTAGAGCTGGAGTACTGACAGCAGATGGTCTCTTGTGCAGAGACTTTGAGCTGGTGGACTTGGCAGGAGGCACAAATCTTTGGGAGGGCCAGACCTATCTGGTGATTGGTGACCTTGCTTCCGGGAAGTTCTACACACTTTTCCCTCTGCTGCCATTCCCTACCTGGACTCTTCCTGGAGGACTTCTCCTTAAAAGGACAGTTCCAAAATGGAGAGCTTGGATTCCTCATCTGAGGAGGTACTGGAGGGGCTGAGTTGATGCGGATGGCTGATACCCAAAGGGTTCTGCCACACAGAACCTGCTCTGGCCGAAGGGACCAGAGGGACACAGCGTGTGCAGGAGACAGGCTTATCATCAGATCCAATTTCACACTTCTCAGATAGTGTTGGATCCTCCTTCTGATTCTTCCTAGACTGATTATTCTTGAGCCAGATGTAGAGGGACAAAGGAATGAAGAGATACGTTGAGATCAGGGCCCCATTTAGGTCCTAAACCTAAAGATGCTAGATGAAAAGCCTGGACCTTGCTCTCTATCACAGAACTCTAAGGTTCATGGACACAAGAAGGATGAAGGCAGGATGAGCTGCACCTGAAACAGAGGAAGGAAGCTTTTAATAGAGGTTGGGAGTTTGGAGGGAGCCCTCATGCCTAGGCTGCTAAGATTCTGTGGGGCACCATTATCCCTCTGCATTGCACCTGGATTCTACACTAAGTCCTTAATGGGACTGCAAATCTAACTTTGGATGCACCTTCATCACCATTCTGCAATCTGTTTCTGAGCAAGGTGTCCCAAGCAATGGAAGGACACTAAAATTGTGGGAGTCAGAGACATGCATATGTTACTGCTGGTATAGAGGCTATCTGACTAGGGGATAGGGAGAGAGAAGAAGGGACCAAACCTTGATGTATGTTCTTCACACTATGCTTGTGAGCCATTGCCACATAATTGATCCTGGATCTGGTACATACTTTTGAAAATGTTCTTGCAGGACTAGCTTTTGTTCCTGGGTGAAC
>CABHPP010122942.1:0-36070 GCA_902168425.1 Peromyscus attwateri
CACACACACACACACACACACACATCACACACACTTTTTTCTTATTCATGTTTTTATTCTTGTATACATGCAGCTGAATCATAGCTACTACTATAAACTCCTTAAGTGCAAGGCTGCCTTGTTCACCTTTCATTAGCCAATGCCTGCAATGTCTGAATGTAGGTTTTGCATAAACATGTGTCTGTAGACTGTGCCCACACATAAACCTGTCAGGCCCCTCTTTTCTCTTAGGCTCTGGTTGTATCTTTCAACTGTCCAGTGAAACACCTCAACTCAGATTAACAGGTTTCCAACTCAAATTATTTATCTTTCCCTGTCATGGTCAGTGTTCCTCTCAGCTTTTCCTGATCTTATCCTACAGTCTCTAACCATTAATCCCTTCTAATCTGATAATGTCACATCCTCTGCTCTGATACTGTGAAAATCTCCCACTCTGATCTCTCAGCACAAGACACAGGGCTCTTGGTGAACCATCATGGACATGATATGTGGCTAAAAACTGAACTGTTTTCCAAGCATACTATTTATTCATTTGCAAATGTTTATGTTTGTCATGCTGTGTATTTTGCAAGGTGCCATGAATCATATGAATGTGGACATCTGTTTTACGTCTTTCTCTAATTCTCCACCAGCTTGGATGATCATTACCATTATATAGATTCCAAAGGCTTTCACATACTTCACAGGATTTACTCCCTGGAATTGTCATTGAGTTACCCATCTCACATGTGTGTTTCCAGAACATGTATCACACTTTTATCGTTGCAAATATTGTAATTACCATGATAGATTATAACAGGTTTTATTGCAGACATTTGGCTCTTTTTCAACTGATTCTTAGATTTTTATATCTTGGATGTAAGAGGCTGCATTTGGTACATGCTTATAATTTCCCACCAACACAGCAGTTAATGCATGGTAGATTCCAAATAAATCTAAAGTATTTGAACTAAATTGTGTGAGCTAGACCTCATTTTCTCTATCAGAGTAAGTTGAGGCTGTCCCATTCATCCAATGAAGCAATTACAAAAGTTAACTTATCAGCTTACTTTTTCTGTCGAAATTTGCAGGCTGGCCTGGGTCTCCTGAGATGACAGGCTCCCGTCATACTGCCCAGCTCCTCCCACGTCACTAAGAGATTTTTGTCTTTGTTCCATTAGACAACCTGTTTTGAAAATAATACATCTAAGGATTTGTTTCCCTGACTAGAGAGTATGCAATATGCTTATTTGACCACAATTGATTCTTTCTCCTTTATCGTTATGTGTTTTCTTTTCCAATTTTATCTTCTTTCTTTCAATTTTCATACATACCGAAATAATTTGTATACAGTCAGCCTTTTCCTTCCTATTTTTCATGCAATACACTGCTTTATATGTTAATACTAACTGGCTTTCTGTCCTCACTAAGTACAAAGAAGACTTTTTTTTTAATATAGTAAAAGCAAGAAGTCTGCTTAATAAAATGACATTGGAAATCTATAGAATAGCACATAATACACAGGGATTTCTTAAATAGTAAGAACTTGTATAGACTCTCCACATAATCTGTCATTCCATAATATACGAAATAATTACATTAACTTTTTGATCATTGATTTTGAGTATTTCTACATTTGCTAAAAAAAAAAACCATCAGCTGCTCTAGCTAGGAATACGTCATTCAGGGAAGCTGATGGACAGGCAGTACAGAGCTGGCTCAGGCCAGAGTTGATTAGCACAGGTTCTGAAAAGTGGCAGGGGCCCAAGATTTTAGCCCTGTGCTCTGCTCCATATGGCTTCTATCTTCATGGTCGCAAGAAGTCTGCCGTTCCTCCTGCCATCATGCCATGGTCCGGGCAGAAGGAATAGGAAGGTGAATGAGAAAAGATAAAGCACAAATAAGAGCTGGGCAGCTGACTGTGCCTCTTTCACTAAGGAACTTTCTCCGGAGACACTGGCCCAAACTGCACTGCGTGAACACCTGTCATTTTAGCAGTCTATGGAGCTGATTGTCTTTATTGAGTTACTTTGTCACAAAAAAATAAACTAAATTGGAGTTCTTAAAGTAGAGAAAAGTGGGGGATGGATTATGGGAATTATAGCAGTGTGTGTACCAACTGTTTACCAAAGTAGTACTGATACAATGAGTCCTAGAGTTATATGAAAAAAGCAGATCTATAAGGTGAGATGCTTTAGTGACAAGGATTTTTATTGTTTTGATTAAGATTTAAACACACACACACATACACACACACACACACACACACACACACACACACACACACACATACTGTGATCAAAGTTCAGCAGGTTTTAGGGGATTCAGTTTTAATCACAATTAAAAAGCAGTTACAGACTCTGTGTGTGTTCACAACCTAATGGTTCCTCCCGCTAGGAGTCCCTACAGAAGATGGGCCTGTGTGCATTCTAGTGAGACATCTTGATGGAGTATAAGTGAGCAGCAGAACAAACACTGGGTGGTTTGAGTTGCTGAAGCTTTTGCAAAGTTTGCAAGCAGAAATACAAGCATGTTTGTCGGGAGATTGGGGTAAACAGTCATGGGACCTGAACTTTAAATAAGGAAGTTCAGAAAAAAGCTTTTCATGTGTAGTAGTATAGTAATATGTAGTAATATCACTCAAAACTGAAAGTCTTTGTGTTTCCCTAATTATCCAAATGATGAGAGACACATTCCATAGGCCTTCCATGTGCCCTGCAGAAATCTATATTGAGAGTAGCAACAGGAGAAATTTGTGGAACACAGGAATGAATGCTCCTGCCTGCCCCCCACCCTCTGAAAGACTGGGTTCCTACTGAGTTCTAGCTTCCAAGACCTTTGTACCTGTGATCTGTTACTTCGTCCCCACACAAACCAGTTGATTGGCACTGTCTCTGTCTCCCTCCAGAAATCTGAGAGCCAGAAAGCTTAAGGAAATTTCCCAGGAACCCATAATCCAATTTCCGGACTACAGAACTACATTTTTTTTCTAACATTCTTTTCATGAGAATATTTGTAATGAATCATACCCTAGCTCCTTCTCATTTGGGCAAGACCAAGAAAGGACCAGAAAGTCATATGTATGTCCTGTGATGAAGGAGCGACCCCGGAGGAAGGAAGACAAGACCCTATTTCATATGAGAGCCTGGCTGACCAAGCCAGCATTTGTGTCCTGAGTCTTCCTTCATCTATGACATCAATGAGCCAAAGAGATAGTCACTTTTCATAGTATTTACTGCATGCTTTCAAGCACTTATTGAGACTGAAATTAAAATGCACTTAGTCCATCTTCTTTATTATACTCATGGGTTGTGCCCTGGAAATGCAGGTGCATAACAGCCTCTGCATCAAATTGTGAAAACCACATAATTTGCATGCATCTAATAAATGTTGATCAAATCAATCCTCTATTTCATCACCTCCAAATATCTTTATCTCTGTATTGTTCTTTAAAATGCTGACATTTAGTTGTCTTTTCCCGTTCAAAGCCAAGAACAAAGCAGATGTGTGATGACTAAGCAGCAGGGATTAGGGAAGTCTTGGAAATAATATTATACTCATGGATTCATTTTTCTTCTGAAAAAGATGCTCCTCTCCTGGCTGGGTGACTGTGGTGCACACCTTTAATCCCAGCACTCTGGAGGCAGAGGCAGGTGGATCTCTATGAGTTCAAGGCCAGCCTGGGCTAGAGAGTGAGTTCCAGGACAGCCAGGCTACACAGAGAAACTCTGTTTCTAAAAAACAAACAAACAAAAAGTTGCTCTCCTCCTTTCGTCCCTGACCCCTTCCTTCCTTCCATCCCTCTCTGTTGTCTGTTTTCTTGCCTTCCTTCTCTACATCATTCTAATTGCATAGAACAAACACAAATAAACTCAACCTGTTCCTTAATTTGCTTTCAGGCACCATTTTTGAAACATGATTTTAACAAACTAGAACATTAAACTCAACCCATGAAATACAAGAATATACAATTATAAATGTAAACATGACTTCGGTGTATTTTCTAACTAGGATGACCTTAGTCTTTGGGGACAACAGAACATGTTGAAAGCAAGGTGCATTCAAGTTTCTCATGGAGCATTCATAGATTATTCAGTACTGGAATGTACCTTCCCATCACGAAAGGATCAAAATGCATTCATTCATGCCATACTAGTACAAATTATTTTAAAAGAAGCACCTGTTCTGGAGCTGTTTGACAGTGAATAATGTATTTAAAGACCTAAATAAGAAACAGTAACTTAAGCACTAATCCACGCGGAGTTATTTACCATTCCCATTCAATGATTTTCAACACTACTATACTAAGGAAGGGTTAGTGCTCTCTCTCTCTCTCTCTCTCTCTCTCTCTCTCTCTCTCTCTCTCACACACACACACACACACACACACACACACTCACACACCCATTTACATCTTTTGTTTGCGTTTGCCTGAATACATTTATTTAATGAAATGAAAATTCAGGAGTATTGTAGAAATAAATTTCAAAGTCTTATCTCCTCTGTAAAATTTCATATGATAAAAAAAAATGATCTTGCTCCAGCAGAAAAACAACAGGCAAAAACAAAACAGCACAGTGGTTGACTTAACAATGTACAACATTTCCATGTATCCAACTTACTTCTCCATCAGCCTATCAAAGCACTGTGACGATATGCCCCTGCGTATTAGACACGTTGGTTGCTAGGCAGATACCAGGTACCAAGGGGAATTCAAAGATGTGCTTCTCCTCAGGGAGTTGACACTCTGGTTAGATACAATTCAAGATAATAACCATTCTTTTAAGGCATTTTAAACAAAACTTAGAGTTTAAGGTATTAAAAAAATCTTCTTGACAGTTATGGCTTTTAAAAAGTGTTCTGTGGAGTAAATTGGGTTCCTCTTTTCTGTGTTTAGTGAGTCAGCCATCACTTACAGGCTGAACAGAATAAGGTTTTCAGAATCCTGTCTCCTGATGCTTTGTTTGTGGTTTTCTAAGATTCTTTTGGACAGAGTTCCAGAATCTACTGTTATTGAAGTGATAAAATTTGAGGAAAACAAGTCCTGTGAAAGACATGCTGAATGGGGCCTATTACCAAAAGTTATTACCCAGATAGAACAGGAGAGAAGAGGAAAGAGTGAAATGCACTTTAGTGATGTCTTTACATTAAGGAGCTTAACTCCTCAGTTTTAATATAAGAAAAATAAGAACACTTGGGCTGGACCTTCATAATGGTAAGAGTTGCTGTATTTTTTGAAGAATATTTTCAATTTTTATAAGTTCTGTGTTTAAAAGGTATCTTTTGTTTTAAGATTCATTTGTGTGTGTGTGTGTATGTGTGTGTGTGTGTGTGTGTGTGTGTGTGTGTGTATGTGTGTGTGTGTGTGTGTGTTCCATATATGCAGGTGGTGCCCAGAGACACCAGAAGAGGGTATTAGACCCTCTGTAGCTGGAGATACAAGCATTTGTCATTTGTGAGGCACACAGTGTTTGTGCTGTGTTCCGAATTTGGTACTTCTGGAAGAGCAGCAAGTGCTCTTAATTGTTTGAGACATCTCTCCAGCCTCTATAAGTGGTCTTAAATATGCAATTTAAACCTTATGGTTTTGCAAAATAATTCAGAACATACAAAAAAACTATAAAGATTTAAATTTTGTTGGTGGCTAATGTATAATCCCTACACTTAATGTGGGCCAGCCTGGGCTACACAATGAATTACAGACAAGCTGAACTACACTGTGATACCATACCCAGAAAAGAGGGAAATGGATGGAAATTTTAAAATCACCTAAATTTCAACTTCCTTTCAGCATTCCAATAGATTAGTATTCTGTTAATATGTTTTACACTGATAGTAATAGAATATGTGCGTGTCTGTGTGTGTATGGTCTTGTGGCATCCTCATGGCAGTATAGAAATGAATGCAATTCTGTGTTTTAAAACTTGTCTTAAACATGAGATTCATTTATAGGCTGTAGCTTAGTTCAGGACCATGGAAGAGCTTGACCATGTGTCAGTTACTTGGCATTATTTCATTTATGTCCTGCAGTGAAGCCAAGAATCTAGACACTGTGATGCTGGAGAAGCCTTGGGTTTGGATAGGGCTCCAGTACTTACTGGTTGCATGACACATTTCCTTTTCCTGTCAATCATGAACATTTGCATCAGACTCTAACTCTAAAAATTGTTGTCTGTATGCTTTATTTTTAGCAAAAAAGATGCTGTCTTACTAAATTGAAAAAAATTTAACATGTCCAAAGTTTTAACTATACTAATGAGAGAGCGCCTTCTTTACTACTAAGAACACAAAGAAACAGGGTTATTTTAATTTTTAGAAATTTCAGATTAACTTGTTCTGGCAAAAGCACTCTGTTGCTAAATGAAATGTGTTGTTAGAGTATTACACAGTGTACACTATCACCCATCTGAATATAGTTTTAGCCCATTATGTTCCACATGCCCCATGACACACCAGCTTATCTGTCTAGAGTGCTTCTCTGTGTGCTCAATTATATAGGTAGGGATTTTAATGAAGAAAAATAAAATAAGGAATATTTAGAAATATAATTATATAGAGGTCAGAACTGTGAAAATTGCTTTTCTCACAATCACTATAACTTAGCTTTATTGCCTAAATTATAAGTAATAAAAATTATTTTTATACTCTGAGAGTAAGTAGCCTTGGTTCTTGGTAAGAAATTGCAATATTTTCTCTAAGGAGAAATCAGCTCCCTTATAGGTGGTAGTGATTTGTTGAATATTGGTTTCCTAGAAGATCTGCAGCCACATTTTAGTAACTGTGACAAGAAAAAATAGGAAACAAACAAACTGGGATGTTGTTTATTTAGGGCATATTGTGCATCGTAGGAAAGGACACACAGCACTGAACTGGGTACCCAAGTCTTTACTGTAGGGATGTGTGAGAACTCTCTCCTTAGTCAGTGACCTCTTCTCTGATGCAGTTTCTAAACAGACACGAAACTACATTAAAATTGTCAGCTTCCAGTAACTTGTTTAGTAGTCGTTAAAATCTTATATGAGCTCTTATAAAAATAAAATACCTCACTGAGAATACAATTGTTTAATATTCACCTCTTCAGAGGTTAATAGAACATAAATAGACTTGCTTTGCTTCTCCAGTTCATTAGTAAACATGTTCTCATTCATTTTTCAGGAAATAAATAACTTCCTTAGAAAGCTCTCCCTTCATATCCTATTCATGACAGAATATTAAAGGGAGGCCGTTCTGTTGACAGATTACATGAGTATCTTATACCCCACAAGATAGAGTCCAGTTCAGTGATTTAAACAAATGAATTGGGAGAATGCACATAGGCAGTAGTCTGACTTCCTTTTGATGGTTTGGAGTATGTATTTGCATGTATAGGAAAACAAACTGGATTCTTAGAATGATTAAACTCCTGCTCATTAAATTTTGAAATTTGTTTGTTAAAATGTTAATGGAATTGATCTTTTCAAAGGAAACTATTCAAAAGCCTCCACAATGGCCTGTTACAGGTGTTTCCGCCATGATCTAGTGATTTTTTTCTCTATTCTCCAATAATCTATTTTCTGTAGATTCTCTAGTAACAATAGAATTTTCCAAATATATTTTTATTGTTCTCTTAAATATTTTTCCATATAAACAAATGCATCCCACTCTGAGGAAAATATGAAGAAGAAGAAAAAGAAACACTAAAGATGCAAAGAGTGTAACTGATAGCCTTGTGTGGTATTGTGCTTATTCTTGATTAATATTAACCAAATAAACAGTGGATATGACTTCAGCATTGCTTCTTACTACTTTTCAAAACCCAGTAAACATTTAAAAAGTGAGAGAGCTTCCAGATATTAAGTGAATGCAGTACTATATGGAGCACCCACATACTCGTTCAGATTAGCGAGATGTGATCCATCCTGCAGCTGCCTCAAATTAAGAACAGGTGTAGAAGACAGATTATGCAAATACTCATATTAATGTAATTGTCAAATTGGTGTGTTTACCATTGTGCTTTTAAAGAGTAGACTGTATTCCTATTTTAAATGTAAATTAGCTTCATTCTTGAGAGCAGCTATTGAGTAATGAAACTTGGTCCTGGCTTAGAAATGTATAATTTCTAGTAGACTATTTAACACGGTTCTAATATTTGACCTTTTCCCCAGTAAACTCTTTCATATACTAAAAACAATGATTCTGTATTCGTTCAGTACATACATAGTCATAATGGAGCTGTGTGAGTTTAAGGTGATGCTTTAACTGGACTGCAGTTCTCTGTATCATACATGGCATGTGATGATTGCTCTAAGTGGTTTTGTTTTTATCTCTTTTGTCTTTTCTAAAATATAAACTCATAGGAAATACAGTCTTTGGAGAAATCGCATTGCATTGATCATAATAATTTCGAATCATGGAATCTAGTTACTTTGATCCTGGTGACATTCTTAACTATTAATGTTGATGTTGTAAACCATGTTTTGTGAATACTGAGCAGTCATTTCCTGTTGATTCACCCCCATGTCTGTTTGATGAGTTTATACTGCCCAAATCTTACTCAGAGTTTGGATGCTACCCTCAAATAGGTTTCTCTTTCTCTCAGACTCATTCTGGTGTTTTTGGGTCTCTCAGTGACCAGCACCATGACTCCCTGTATCCAAAAAGACGACTAGCACTAGCGAAAACGAGGATTGAAGTATCTAGGGCTGAAGTTCCGAGTCTTGCGTCCCTCCTGTCCCCGATTCCCTGTAATTCATTTTTTTCCTCTAATGGAATGACAGTCCTGAAGCAGTCGTGCCTTTCTGTTTGTTTGCTAATACATATTCAGAGCTCACCATGTTTACCTGGCCGTGTGTTGTGTTTTTTTTTTTTATGCTTTTTCATTTCACACAACAAGATGCTATAGCTAAGAAAGGCTAAAGTGCATTATCTAAGGTCACGTAGCTGACGTTTGAGTTGGGTTGTAAATTCAAGTCTGTCTACTACAAACCATGTGCCTCTTAACCTTTCATCACTGATCATAACAGCTTCTTTACTGCCATTCACAGTTTTCATTTTGGGGGAAAACATACCAAGTAAAGATAGCAAGGCACAGAGTAAACATGACTAGCACCTTACCCTAGCATCTTTATGGATTGTAGCTGTTTTGGTTCAAAGTGTGGTTCTGGAGGGAAGGGACGTATCAACTGTCCCAAGGAAGGAGTCTTGATGAAGACTCACAAGAAGAGGCCAGTGGATTGAAAGGGCTGTTTTTTTGTTTTCTGTGCTCCCCACAATGCATCAACCCAACCTGCTGATGACAACATTGAGATGCAATGGGACTTGGTGACGGTGATGAAGAGATATGTTTACCCAGGGATGTTGCCAGTAATCCTTTAATATGAAAGGAAGGAGCAGCAGAGACAGACTCTACTAAGTTTCTCTTAGCTTGGTAAGAGTTACAAATCAAATGGTAAGAGAGTCTCTTGGAAAGAATGCTTCTCTTAGCCAGGTAGTGGTGGTGTACATCTTTAATCCCAGCACTAAGGAGATAGAGGCAAGCAGATATCTATGTGTTCGAGGCCAGCCTGGCCTATAGAACGAGTTTCAGGACAGCCAGGGTTAGACAGAGAAAACCTGTCTTGAAAACCAATAAATAAATAAAATAAAATAAATGAATAAAAAGAATGTTTTTCATTAAGACATCAGTCCCTTCCTCAGGTATTTGTTATTCTTTTTTCTCTACCTCTGAGAAGATGAAGAGGGAGAAAATACTGATAGGAACTAAATCATAGAGATCCCCACCACACAAACTTCTGTGTGTACAACGTGCATTCCTCATTAGAGAGTCTGTCATTTACCATTATTGGCAAGGAAAGGACTGTAACTGAGACCAACAGCAGGTGAAAAGTAGCTGATCCCCAGGCTGCTGCTTCCTTCCCTGCAGGGATCAGAAAAGGAGCAGCAAAGTCCTCCAGTCCCCCCATGCATTCCTAGGGGTGGCCGTGATCTAAGTTGCTCCCCCTACAGAGTAAAGCATACAGTAAAGAGGAGCTGGCATGCTTTGGATTTGAAAACATTAATAATATGAGGCCGAGCTTTGTTTTGATACCTAATCAATATAGCAAAGCATCTTTATGGTTTTTTTTATTGACTCAAATCCTAATCTTAAATACACGTTCATGGAAAAGATCATCAGACGGTGAATTTGGGGCCTCCTCAGTGGGCCTCCTCCAGCCCACAGTCTCCAGGGATCTCCAGGGTTGAGGCGTCTGTGAAAGGACAATACCCTGGAAAGCAGACGAGTGAATGCTCCGTTTCATCCTACTCTTCACTGTCTTTGATGGTCCTGACTAGGTTAGTGACAAATACACTTCATAAGTACTTTGAATAAGAATAGATTTCTGGTTTGCTGCTCAGGGTATTGCACTAAGACCAGCTGCTGAAGGAACAGGAAAAAAAAAATCACATCTTTATGTCTTCATAAGTACTTTTAAGTTGCTCTTTAAAGGAAAAAATCTTTAAAACAAGTTGGATGCTGCACAATAAATCAAACCAATGATGTTCATTTCTTTTGTATCTTAAGTTATTTTCACGTATATTGTTTTGTAGAAACTTTATGTTGAGCTCCTAATATTATTTATTATGTAAAGCAAAATTCTCACAGTTTCAAGCAGGGGGGATTTGCTTAAAATATTAAATATATTCATTCAGTCCTTGGTCATATGAGCCCTATATTCATACATTCTTGAACAATGAGTCAAGGGTGATTTTACACAGAGTATCTTTATTTTAAAAACTCAGAATTGAATTTTAGAGTCTTACTTAAAGATTGGAAGCTGATGTAATATGTTATGCCAGCCATCCCAGAAGCCATTTCAATAGAGTCTGTACCCTGGCATTGGTTTTAGAAATAATTGCATGCAAATGTAGTTGAACATCTGTAGCTTGTCTCTGAATCCTAACCAGGCATTTTCCATTAGATGTAGTCTGAAAATCACATTAAGAAAAATATATCATCTGTGAAATTATGTTCTGAATGCCCCAAATAGCAAAGGAAGGGACCATGTTCAGTTAAATCTAGTTCAAAGTGTTCCCATTTATGTCTCCCAAATTTCAAATGCTTCTTTCACCCTTCTTTAGTGCTAAGTTATAAAACTGAGAGGGGGTCATGTTTACTAGTTTATCTTATCTACCTTATCACAAAATTTTCTTGAAAATACATAAGAACTCCTTTTATATATTGTATGCAAATGCCCTTAGGAAATGTCATACAATGTACAGTGAACATATGTCAATAAGGTATAAATAAATGAAAAAAATCTAAGTAATTGTTGATATTTTAAGTTTTGTAATGTTTTCTAGAAAATAAAAAAAAGCTTATTTTTGTTCCTCTAATGGTACTGCAATTGTAATAATTAAAATTTTGTTACTTGGTTTTGCTAAAAAAAATTGAAAGTGAAATGAGTGTGTGTGTGTGTGTGTGTGTGTGTGTGTGTGTGTGTGTGTGTGTGAATCGTCATACAGATGTATGTGCATATGATAGAATGTGTGTGTAAGTATGGGTAGTACACACTGCTGTGTTTGGATGGAGCTCTGAGGGCAAATTTTAGAAGTCAATTTTTATCTTCCACCTTGTTTTGGGTCAGTGGCTTTTTTCTGCTGCTATGTTATGTGTGCCACTTTTGATGGCCTGAGTTTTCAGGTAATTCTCCTACTTCCACATTCATTAACACCATAGGAATACAGGGATCACAGATGTACACACCTGCATCTGCCTTTTTACCTGAGTTCAGGAGCTCTGAGCTTAGGTTGTCAGGCTTGCTTGGTAAGCACTTCACACACCAAGAGATCCCCCTGGCTCCTGAACTCAGTTTGAACATATAATTTACTAGCATACTTGCAGAGTTTGGGGAAGAGTGTTAAGCAAATAAATAAATAAATAAATAAATAAATAAATAAATAAATAAAAATAAAAATAAAATACATGGACAGTCATAGCAGGAGTTCATGAAACAAATGTAGTTCTTTCCACGAAAAATTTCCAAGGATATTTTTCTGGTTTCTTCATTGAAAGCATTTACAGCTTCAACATTGCGCTAATAGGAGTCTCAATATCAGAGACGTGTTTATACTTTATTTGATCCATAAGGATAAAACATATATTCATTTAATAGCTGGCACATACGTTTAATAGTGAGAAAGTCAAAGTGCATAGCATAAAGGACTTAGCTTTACATGGAGACGTTGAAGATATGTATCCATGTCCTTCCCTCTCCTTGTGCTGTCTATCACTCTGTCGTCAATGGAACTCTCTTCTCTGAACTTGCTGGCCCCTGGGGCTCTCTGGGTGTGAAAGTAGACGTCATACTCCTTCATGTTATTTCCACTAGGGTTCCTAAATATCCACTGCTTCCACTTACTTCACACTCATTGTTATATTGTCCATCTGTTATCATCTAGGAAAATCTCTCTACCTCCTACCTTCCACATAAGTCTTTCTGTTCTGTTCTTCGTAGCACCCTGTGCACATAAGCACATATCGCTCATGTCTCCATGTAGTTTGTTCCCACTTTTTCTATACACATTTGGAGCAAGCATTCCTACTTGACTTTCTAGTTCAGTTCTTTGTAAATGACGCATAGTATCCATATGAGTGAGATAGCAATGTGTACACAAACGTCTATTTTATCTAATCAAGAATTACATTTTTAACTTTGTTTGTCTTCTGGACTCCTAATGTTCATAGGATATTCAGCTTTTTGTTTTACATAAAGTATTTTTAACAACACATACACACATACAGAAAGGGGGGGGCACAGAAACTACAACAGTCCATTGCACTCTGCATTTATCTCATGCCATAGCACTGGTTGACAGTCGCCTTTGCTACCTCTCAGAATGCAGCTGCACCACTCAGAGCACTGTGTATTTCTTCTGTTTTTATAGTGACTTCACGTACGTGAAACGCTCTTGATTTCCATCCCCAGAGATTCACATTGTCTATGGACTCAGTGAACAGGTGCCACTCTCCTCCTCCCAGGCAGCAGCTGGTCACCTGCTCCCTCCTTGATTTCAGCCTCACCTGTGGAGACTGCCTTGCTCTGTGGGTGAGAGGTGTCCATATCCTTCCAATTCTTGGCTCCTCTGCTGTGATTTCTAACAAGGGCACCAATTAGTACCGGTTACAATAGCAGCTTTCAAAGTGAATAAGAAGAGGATGGACTAAAAACAGAGTGAAGACCTGACATTGGCGCTGTAATATTCTCTAATCTTCGTTAACTCCTCAGTGATTTCTTATTCTTAAATCTATAAAAATCACTTACGTCAGTGGCTTTAATTGATTAATATGAAATATTTTAAAAATTTCAAAATTTTCAAACACCAGTGGCAACTGCTTCTAGGGCTTGAATCTCAGTGCTTGGGGCACAGAGGTAGGTGGATCTGTGTGATTTCCAGACCAGACTGGAGCTGGCCTCACCTAGGCCAACCCAGGTTGCTTTGTGAAAGTGTCTCAACTCAGAGCAGCAGCAGCAGCAACAAAACAAAAGTAAACAAACAATAAACAGTAAGAAAAAGAACGAAAGAAAATTGTTCTTAGCCAGCAAGATACTGGCTCAGTGGATACTGTGTTGTTGTTGTTTTAACTCTATAAACTGATCTTTCAAGGAAAATGGACTTAAAAATAAATTCTTGATGGCCTTGGCTGGCATAGATCTCATTATGTACACCAGGCTTCCCTCAAACTTACAGACAGCCATTTACCTCTATTTCCCAAGTGCTGGAATTAAAAGGGCTTACCAACATGCATTTTTCAGGAAATAATGAATTTCTAAGAATCCGTTTATCCAAAATATTCTTCCTGAGCTTGACACAATTCTCCTGGTGGCAGTATTGTTTGGGTGTGTGCGGTGCAAATGTATGTGTCTGTGTTCCTGTCTGTAGTAGTACTCAGGCCTGTGGAGGCCGGAGATGGACCCTGCATTGTCCCCATCAATTTTTCACCTCATATTTTTTGAAAAGGGAGCCCCCAATGAGCCTGGAGCTCAGTTTTCTTTCTTTCTTTTTCTTGCGGGGGCCAACAGACTCAGGGGATTTACCTCTCTCTTTGCCCACTGCTGTGGAGTAATAGATGCTCACAACCATGTCTTGTTTTTTACTTAAGTGCTGGAGATCTGAACTCAGGTCAGGATGCTTGGCAGAGCAAGCATGGTTTCTATTGAACTATCTTTCCAGCCCCAGGCCTATGCTCTGATATCATTTGGAGTTGATAGACTCAGGGGATCTCTATTCTGAGCATAAGTGCTAGTCTCTCTTGTTATTCACCCTTTAGCTCTACATCTACCCACCAAGCTCCCTTAGGACCTGGTTGATTCCAGTGACTGATGGTAACATATACACTATTCTGTGTTCTCCTTTCTCTCCTTGATGCAACATTTAATCTTCCATTTCCCAAATGCTTTCTTTCCTTGCTCCCACTCCCCAGAAAGCTACTGAGTGCTCCTACAAGAAGTCAAAGCATCAAACAACGTTGAGAATCTGGCATCACCTTAACCTCCGTCGCTATTGGCATTCGCAACACTGGTGTATGAACACCGGATGTTTCCTTCTTTTGCACCTGCTGCCAAATTTTACTATATACTCTTTATTGCCAGAAAGAGAATTCAGAAGCCACAAGAAAGGAACTCATCCTGCTTCTCTGATTTTTTTCTCCATAGACCATCTCATATAGGCATGTCTCCTCATTCCCTTTGAAAGATAAAAGCTCTCCATCAGCATCTACCCACTTCTACTACAGCTTTAACTTGTCAGCATCATATTAGCTTATTTTTCCTCAAATTTCCAAATTTTAAGTGTGTCTCTTCATCTTTAAGTTCCAAGGAATTAATAAAGTACAGTTGTATGTGTACATATTATTCATCACGAAACATTTGGAATGAGGGCTTACATTTCAGCTTCTATTCCTTCACCAGTATTAGACAGTGCAGTTTGGTCTCCACCACTGTCATTCATATATGCAGAGGCTCATCTTCAGGTATTATTGTGTGGCTATTGACATTTTTAATATTTTATTTTTGAACATTTTGTTTTATTCAAGATAGATTTTTTTCTCACATATTATGTCCTGAATTTGGTTCCCCTCCCTTTCCTCCTCTCGTTCTTCCTCATCTCTCCTCCTATCTGAATCTGCTCCCTCTTTGTCTTGTATTAGAAAACAAACAGACTTCTTAGGGATAATAATAAAACATAACATAATAAAATATAATAGGATAAAACAAAGAACTAATACTTTAGAATTGGACAAATAAACAGAAAGAGAAAGCACATGAGAAAAGACCCACACATTCAGGAATAGGAAAAAATAAAATAAACTGGAAGCTGTAATATTAAGCGAAGAACCTGGTGTGGACTCGTGCTGGCCCTCTGAATGCAACCTCAGTCTCTGTGAGGATATATATATACTTTGATCATATTGATTTAGAGGGCCTTGGTTCCTTGGTGTTCTCCATCCATTCTCTCTGGCTCTTATACTCTACTGTCTCCTCTTCCACAAACTTCCCTGAGCCCTAAAGGAAGGAATTTGATGGGAGAGAATCCATTTAAGGGTTAATGTTTCAAGGTCTCTCACTCTCGCATAATGTCTCACTATGGGTCTCTGTATTTGATCCCTTCTGCTGCAGGAGAAAGCCTCTCTGATGATGGTTGACTAACGTGCTGATATATGAGTATAGCAGAGTGTCATTAGGAATCATTTTATTTCTATATTTTTGCTTGATTGCTTTTCTTTGGGGCCATATTATTTGGTTTTGCCCTAGGTCCTGGGGCTCTCTAGTCTCAGGTTCTTGGTCACCTGAAGTATCAGGTGTGGGTTCCATATTGTGGAGTGGGCTTTAAGTCAAAACAGATATTGGTTGGTTATTCACACAAGCTTTGTACAACCATTGCACTTACAGGCAGAGCACCGTTGTAGATCAAAGGGTATGTGGCTGGCTTGATGTTTACTTTTCTCTTTTGATAGTGTGCAGCGTACCTTTCTGTATCAAGGATGCTAGGATGCATTGATAAAGGCACCAGCTCCACTCCTTCTGGTGCAGTGCATTGCATAGGTGTTGTCTCCTGCAGAGGAGCCTTGCTGTCAGTTTGCGCAGAGCAAGGTAGTCTTTTCAGTGGCCTGAGTTGTTTGGGGGTTCCTGTGGGACCCCTTTTGGCTAACAACTCAATTAGATGTAATCCAATTCCAGTACTGAAAGCTTTATTTGGTAACAAGAGATGTCCAGTTGGGGCTCTGACTACCACATTATTTGGTGATTTCATTTAGATGACCTTCATATAATGTATATATTTTAGGAAATGTTTACTGTACTAGGTTTATACTACTCATTAATTTTAGCTGTCTCTCTTGTATGCCCTCACTTATTCCCTTGTCTGCTTTCCAACTTGATCCTCCCATGCCAGTCACATCCCCATCGTAACTATTCTATTGCCCTTTCCTAAGATCTATGTGCCCCTTCTAGTCCATTAATCTACACCTAATCTCTGTGAGTCTATGGATTGTAGCTTGATTATCTTTAACATAACAGCTAATGTCCACATATAAGCAAATTAATACTATAAGTTTTTCTCTTTCTGAGTTTCAGATGCCTTGCTCAGGATGATTTTTCTAGTTCCATCCATTTACTTGCAAATTTCATGATGTCATTTTTAATAGCTAAGCAATACTCCACTGGGTAAATGTATCACATTTTCTTTATCCATTCTTCTGTTGAGGAACATCTATGTTGTTTCCCATTTCTGGCTATTATGAGTAGAGAAACAATGAACATGGTTGAACAAGTGTCTCTGTGGTAGGATGAAGCATCCTTTGGTTATATGCCCAATGGTGGTATAGCTGAACCTTGAGATAGATAGATTCCCATCTTCCAGATGACCTACCACATTGATTTGAGAATGAAAAGGTCATAGGTTTCAGATTGTCAACACTACTCCTCTGAGGATTCTTATTTTCTGGCTTTAATTGTGTTTTCTCTTCTTCTATGTCCAAGTTTCCTGCTTAACTTTTTTGTCAATGATGCTAAATTCTGGCTGCAAGTTATTACTACTGCAAAGCTTGTTTTTATTTTATCATTTAACTTTGTTTTCATTGAAAATAGTCCCATTTCTATCACTCAGGCTGACTTAGAACTCATGGTATAGCCAAGGCTGGTCTTGAACTCATGACAATCCTCCTACTTTGACCTTCTGAAGGCTGGAATCACAGGCATAAACTATCTCACTTGGTCTCTATTCCAACACAACTGAAGCAGAAATTCAGGGAAGTGAGTTTCAGTATTAATTTAGACAGAGTTCCCAACAAACCATGAACAATGTCTCAAGATTAGAATTACCTGTTCAGATGATCTCGCAGCCAGAACTCCCTCCCTCCCTATGACATTACCAACATTTAACATGTTGATTCTCAAGCCCCTCTATGCCTTGACTTGCTCCTGAACTTAAGTCTCATAAAGATCCCCTAGAAACAACTTCCCAGACGCCCTGAGGTCATCTTCCCATCCTTTAAACATCGTTCTTCTATACTGTTATCTTGCCAGTGTGTCAAGGTCTACTCTTGCTTTATCATTTACAATCCACTCACTCAACTGGACTTCAGATTCTCTTAAGTTAGATTTTTCTTAAACTGTGTATCCTTCTACATTTCATGGTTGTAGCTTTGGCTGGTTGCCATAAGTAATTGTCTAGTGAATCTTTAGCAGCTTAGGCAGCTAGCCAGTTCCAACTAAACTCACACCTCCATGATTTACATGCCATTCCTTGAAAAAAACTCTGTGAGTTCTCTTTATGTCATGATAGGATGGGAATTCTCTGGATTTTATATGTAGAACTCAACATAGTCTCAAACTTTCTAGCTTAAAATACTCCTATTATTCAACAATAATTAAATTTCTTAGACAATATTAAATCCTTTGGATTCTCCTTTTTATGTCTTTATTTTCAATCAGAAATGTCTAGTCCTTTGAGAAACAATGCAAACATTACCTTCTGCTGGCAAAGGTGCTTGCTCAGAAGGTAAAGGTGCTTTGGCTTGAATGTGATGACCTGAATTTAATCCCCAATGCCCACATGGTAGAAAGACAACTGGATCCCTCAGGTTGTCCTCCTATGTACACACACTTGCTATAGCTCATATACCCTCACACACACACTTTATACATGCACAAATGCATTCAAACACGTGCACACAATAAATAATTGTAATTTTAAAAATACTACATTCAATGTGGACAAACTGATTTACTTTATCAAAATTTTCATTTCTGAGTTAGGTGATTGTATGGATAGAATTCATGACCTCTATGAACCTACTTACAGAAAGAGATGTATTTTAATTATCATATTTAATAAAAATTCAATTCTCATGTTTATGTTGCTCTGATAAAACACCATAACTAAGGCAACTTATGGATAAAGGAGTTTATTTCGACCAACAGTTTTGCTGGAATATGATTGCATCATTGCAGGGAAGTAGGGCAGCAGGCAGAGGCCAGAGGGAGAAAATGAGAGCTAAAGTCTGCAGCTGCAACCCCAAAGTCGACACATGAACTGGAAGCAGGATGAGGCTCTACAGTCCTAAAGCCTTCTCCCAGAGACACATCCTTTCAGCAGTGCTGAGAGACCTAAACCTGCCCCAACAGTGCAACAACTGGGAACCAAGTGTTCCAACACCTGAGCCTATGAGGAACACTGCTCTTTCAAACCTCCACGTTCTACTCTCTGGCCTTCACAGGCTCATAGCCGTATTGCAACATGCTCTTAGTCCGACTTAGAAAGTCCACATAGTTGCTAATAGTCTCTACGCTGTTCAAAAATGTAGTCTAAAGTGTCTTGTGAGACTCAAGGCAATCTCTTATTTGAAGTTCCCTGTAAAAGCAAAAACCAACTTGCATACTTTCAACATAATTTGGTATAATGGCACAGAATATACATGGTAACTCAAAAATGGAAGAATGGTAGCATAGTGAGGAAATACTGGATCAGAAGAACACTAGACCCCAGCAAGGCAAACACAAAAGCTGTAGTTCCATGCCTAGATCAAAGGGCTTAGATGGCTCTACCCTTTCAGCTTTGATGCCTGTAATATACATCTCTTTCTTGGTCTGGTTACATCCCCTGTATACAACTCTCTTGTTGCAGACATCCCATGAATCTGGCATCTCCGTCATTTTTTGGTTCTCTACTGAAACTCAGGCTTTACCTTCACATCTTCAAGGCTTTTTACAACCTTTTGCCTTCTCAGGTCCCTAACACAGGACTCTCCAGCTGCACTGTGCCTCAGCAGCTATCTGAAACCATGTATGAAAAAAATTCGTGACCTGCTCATTCTCAAATCCTTCATGCCTCTAAAACTAGCATCACACAAATAATACTGTCAAGTTTAACTACCAGCTTATGAAGAATCATCTTCCACTGTGCCAATCACATTAGCATCATAGCTTTTATTCAGCTGCTTCCTAGGACCAGAAAATGCCTTGTTCTCCCTTTCACACATTGGAAGGTTAGTTGCCTGGAATTTTGCAAAGAAAACAGCCTTCCCTTTACTCCAGTGCAGGGAAGTCCTCTCCTTCATGGTATTAATCTCCTTAACAACTGTAGCCTCTCCTCTAGCACATGCCTTGGCTGTAACATTAAGCTTCCTAATGCCCCTTTTCCCCCAGACAGTACATTTTTTATTTCTTTGTGCCTCATTTGCCATTTTTCATTGTAGATCTGCACATACGTTATCAATAATACTAAGGCCACAGGTAGATCCAACATTATGGAGTTTTGAAATTCCCTCCATAAAATAAGTTAGTTCATTATTTAATTTATCCTCAGTCAGGTTCTCAGGACATGGGAAAAATTCACCCTTTTGCTCTCATTGCAAATACCATACAAATGGTCTTTAGTTCAGTCGCTACTGTTGTTTACTTTGGAAATTTCTTAAGCTGGGCTTCGAAATCCACACTGCTCTCGGCACTGCTCTTTGAGACGTCTTCTAGGACGCCCCTTCCCACTCTGCTTACAGCATTCAACCACTTTCTTGGACACAAGTTCCACAGTCTTTTACATTCTTCTAAAACATAACATGGTCAGTTTGTTCTCAGCAGCACCCCACTTCTTGTACTAGTTTCTATATTAGTTACTTTTCTGTTGCTATGACAAAGTACTGATCAATGTTGCACAGTGTGGCCTTGAAGCAAACAAACAAATAAAATCAAGTCTCTTAAGTAATACTAGCTGTTTACTGTTTAATTCAGTCTGACTTTCTTCTTCTGCAGAATGTTTAATAGCTGTGCCATATTCTTTTCAATATTATAAGGGTTTTGGAGTCTGTCTCTGCCATAGAAAGAAATAAGGCACCACTAACTACTCCGTCAAAATGAAGAGTGAAAATTCTTTAGGGATCTGCCCATAGATTTGTTCTTTGGGTTATATAGGCTCTCCTTCTCCTAGCAACCTGATAAAGGAAATGTTTATTGGGGCGTATGATTCCAGAGGGATACAAATCTGTTATGTCAGGGAAGCATAGCAACAAGAGGCAGGCATGGGGACTGGAGCAGGAAACAGAGAGCTCACCTTTTCAGTCATTAGCTGGAAGAAGAGAGTGTAAACGGGACTGCATAATGTCAAAGTTCACCTCATAGGCCGTATTTCTTCCAACAAGTTTCCACCATCTGAACCTCCTCAAACGTTGCCACCAACTGAGAACGAAGTGTCAAATACCTAAGCCTTCAAACACCACGTGGACGTATGTAATAAGTCACAATGATGTTAGTGGCCCCTTTTCCTGTCATTATATCATTTTACCTAATTCATTACTAAGGAACCACACTTTTAAGCATTTCACAACTATGGATTTTAAAAATATTTTGAAAACTGAATCTCAGCTTAATTGATTTATATCCTTACACTTTTCATTTTGTTTTATGCCTACTTTATTATTTTTTTTTTCTGAGAAGGCTATCCTATGTTTTATTCAAGTACCAAAGTGGTTGAGGATATAAAAAGTTCAGAGTTCAGACAATTGGTTCTTGTGTTTGCTGTTTTCCTGGTTTACAATGCAAATTTGTTTTTTCCTCTCTGTTCTGGGCGTTGGAGGTCATTTCTTTCACTTTAATAACTTCATTACATATATATTATAGCACAGTACTTGCTGCAAAATGTTCATTGTTTATTTACATAAAAGGCTAAAATAACTAAAACTGGCTTGTCAAGAAAGTACAGTAAAGAGTGAAGTGATTCTCAGAGTTGACTGATCACAGACACACTAGGTCACTATCATCAAGAAACAAGATAAATGTACACCCCTGGATTCCTCACCCTAGGTCTTGCACTGTGGATCTCTGTGAGTGTAGCTTTGTCATAAGCAGCTTCTGCAGAAATGCTTTTCCTTGATACCATCTGAGAATCTGCACAGTAGGATCCGGGGTGCACAGCTTGGCCCTTAAACAATCCAACAAATAAAATCATGTCTCTTAAGTAACATCAGCTGCTTACTGTTTAATTTGTCCTGCTTAGTATTGACTTTCATCTTCTGCAGAATTTTTCTTTAATAGCTGTGCCATATTCTTTTCAAAATTGTAAGGGTTTTGGAGTTTGTATGTGCCATAGAAGGAAATAAAGCACCACAAACTACTCCATCAGAATGGAGAGTGAAAAATTTTTAAGGGGTCTGCCTATGCTAGTTTACTAATTGGGTTACATAGTCTCTACATTCTCTTGGCTGACCCAAAATATGTGCCAATCATCTAACACACTTCCTTTATGAAATATTCAAAATTGATGTTATCCACACATCAATATTCTTTTGCTTATCCCCTCTGTCTGACCTAGGCAATTTTTATCTGTTTTCCAGAGATATCTAGGGAAGGATAAAATAGTATGGCTTTTACAAAGTTCACACGTGTCATCCTGATATAAATCTATGCCCCCAGTGCCCCTGGACAGCTTCCATTAGGCAAGATGGAGAGCCAAAGCAGGTAAACAAACCAATTCACCAGATAGGATAAAATCAACTCATAGAATAATATTTTATATTGTTTTAAAGTATGGAATTTTTACAATGCTGCTTGATTTCTTTAGTAACCTCAAAACGGAGAACAGTATGCCTTCCACATACCATTATACCTAAAATATAATGTGATGTGGAGTCTCGCACACCTTAAAGAAAAATGTGTTCAGACTTCAGTTCAACTTCAAATTACAATTTAAAATACTTTCATCTACTGGGAAAGATCAATATAATCATACTTACTTGTTTCTTTTTTTTTTTTTTAGAAAAATACATCTTTGTGAACTTTTCAAAATATATTCTCTTTCATACAAGTCATTTCATCTTGCAATAGGACACGCATATATCTACCCATATTCGCTTTTTGCTTTGCTATGCCAGATTTCTACAGATAAAATATATATGCATTCATGTGGAAGAGACTTTGTCTTCTATTTTGAAGTCTACTGATAGAAAATTGGTATATTCATTGGATTACAGTAAAATGTCTTCTTGATTTTTGTACCATTTACAATGTATAATGGTGTTTTACATATAAGAGAACCAGTAATTTTTATTTGAAGGAAACTAAGTGCCATTCTGCAGCAATGATCTATATAAAGTACATAGCTAATATATATAATATATTCATATATATATATAAATATATATGAAGTACATAGCTAATAATTTTAAACCTATGGGTGCTACCATTACTACCTGTACTTTACCATTCTGTGTGTTTAACAAATCTGTAACAATGTTTCTTTACCACCTTCTGAAGAAAAAGACCAGGAAAAGTTAAATGCTATAGTCAAGGTCACGGCACTGCTAAGTGTTGAGTCCATATCTGAACCCCGACAGACTGTCTCCAGAGCCAATATCCTTATTTTGAACAATGATCCATATTTAGCTGAAGACTAGATTTCTTCTGAAGTTCATGTTGAAAGCCCTTTCCAGTACATTGTCCTGGCCTTCTCACTGTGGGTGCTTATTGGAAACAGATGCAAACACTTAAAACATCCGTTTGCATTGGGTTTCCCTGCAACTTGCTGGACTGTGTCAGGTTGCCTCTAGGAGACTGCTTTCTAAGTGCCTGTCTGATTTCATTCGTCTCCCTGATTCTTTAAGAACCTGCAGCTTCCTGGGTCTGGTGAAGCCTGGCTGATCAAATGCTTATTAACATCTCTTGCCAACATTCTGTCTCCCTCTGTAGGATAAATTGTTAGGGCAGTTGTGAGAGTGGGTGGATTTTTTTCAAAGCACGGTTTTCTTTCCTAAACCTATTGGCAAGATATGACTGGCTAAGGGTTGTGAAAAGTCTGTTTTCACACACTTTTAACTCCAGGAATTATTCCTTGAGAGTTAGTTGCTTACAAGTTTTTGCTTTTTGAATGGGTTGTTGTAGTCGGATGGTTTCTCTGGTCTCCCCCGGCCCCAAGGTCCCACAGCCACTTATAAAATAATCATTCAGAGGCTTAATATTAATTACTAATCGCATGGCCTATGGAAGGCTTCTTGCTAGCTAGCTCTTATATCTTGACCCATTTCTATTAATCTATAAGTTGCCATGTGGCCGTGGTTTACCGGTATTTTCACATCTTGCTTCTCCTGGTGGTACTGGAGTCTCTCTCCCCCTGCCCTTCTTTTTCCTGTCTCTATTCAATTTCCTGCCTAGCTATAACCTGACTTGCCATAGGCCAAACAGCTTTATTTATCAACCAATCAGAGCAACACATATTCAGATCGTACAGAAAGACATCCGACAGCAGGATGCATTTCTTCTTAAGTTTTTCTTCAGTCTCAGAATCAGTTGAACGTCTCTCAGATTTTGCTTTCTTAGACTATATTTTTAATGCTTGCTCAATACGTTTGATTGATTAATTATTATATTTATAAATTTACATGCAAAGTGACAAAAAAAGAAAACTGTTGCCTTTAACCCATGACACAGTCAACTCTCTCCTGTGGTCCTAAGGATAGATTAATAATAGTTTATTCAGCTTCTCTTTGTGTTTTCAGGAGTAACTTGGCATGAGTGGTTTTATTTACCTAAGTTGATCACTGAAAATATAAGACATACTATGGACTTTAGAGAATCAAAATATCCTTTGTACCAATCAAATCATAATATATTTTTTTAATGATTCAGGGGGTTCCTTCAATCTCTTGCTTTGCAGGGCAGCTCTCTAAGTTCATTAGTTAAAATCACAATTGCAAAATGTTGGAGAGGATTATTAAAGAAGGTGCATTAGTATTATGCTTGAGTTAAAGGAAATTGTTTGTCTGGGTCACTGTGGCTAAGAATAGGGGCACTATTCTCTCTTAGTGAAACCTCAGGAAACCTCCATCCAAGAGTTCAAAACAGTAGAAGTCTGAACAAATATCCTTAAGCACCTGTATCCCTGAAATGACGATCACAAATGTTCATGTTTCTGCACCCTTTTAAGTATTTTCATCATTATACATCATCTCCTAATAACTTCATGTGGTCCTCAAGGGATAAGGCTTCCTCCTCTCTGCATCTCTCCTTAACCGGAATGGGATAACAAACTGTCAGCATCTCCACTGGCTTTGTTGATTTCTGAGGTACCAATTATAATATTTTCATTAATTTGGGTGTTCTTGAAGAAAAGGTGATACAGCTTATTTATGGAGTTTAATTTTCAGTATTAAATACAGTGTCATTGTCACTTCAGAGCTCTTGTGAGATTTGTTTCTGGTTTCTTCAGGAAGAGTACCTTTCTGTGGATTTTGCTCAGTGGTGGTGGTCTGGCATATTGTCATTATATGAACTAACATCTCGTTCTTAAGGATGCTTATGACCTTGTTAAATAACAGTCCAAAAATTGTGTGGCTTGTTTTGATTTTAACCAAAGTTACAGCTGCCTAGCTGGAAAGCAGTCACTTTCTCTTATTATGACTAGTTCTTCAACTTGTACTGTTTTAAATTGCCTGCAATTAGCATATTTCAACCTTATTTTTAGGTTTAAATTGCAGTGTGAGAGTGTACTCTCCTCTTAGCTAATTAGTGCTATCAAGGAACAGTAGGTTACCTCATTAGTACCATGTGCATTTAATTAAAGAAGAGAAAATTGGAGTTAACCTCATAGTTAATATTTTCACAGAGTGTTACAATGCCAACACCTTCAATTGGAGTCACACCCCTGTGTATCTAATTATGCACTGGTGCCAAATAAGGTTAGCAAGGGCACTACAAGGCTGTTGACAAAATAATTTAGATGAAAACGTGCTTGTTGGATTCTGACAGTAAAATATAACTTGAGCATCCCCCTAGTCCTCATCTGCCAGCATCAGGTGACATACTCCTTCACAAGAAATAGAAGGAAAGGGATATTTTGGAAGCCAGTTTTCTCCTGTCTGAATTAATGTTGCCACTATCTTGAAGAAAGTGACATATAGTCAGCTAAAGCATATACAATCCACTTCTTCAACAGAGCCCCTGAACTTCAGAGATGTATTTGAAAAGAATTATTTATAAGATGTAATATTTACATGCATCAAACTACTACAAATACCCCCTGACACCCTCACCACAGCCCTTCTTGCTTTTCTTCTTTCCTGGTACAATTATCATTTCCCTTGTGTATCTTATGAATGGGGATCATCCTTTCATATCATACATGAAGTCTAAGGATGTGTTGTCACATGGTCTATTCAAATGCAATGTAATCCTTTTGCCCTTCAGACAAAATCTTTGAAATACCTGATGCTACTTAAGCAAAAAAAAAAAATAAAATAAAATAAAAAAAAATTACCTTCTATACCATTTTATCAATAAATAATCACTTTGCTTTTACAGATAAAATGCAAACTCTACTTTTGACATAAAGTAGTTTTCAATGCAAATGGGAAAATTCAACAGGTCTTAACAGATATTATGATGAGCTCTCCACAGTCTTAGATGTGTTTAAGTGGGAATAGCAGTAGCATAGTAAGGCATAACCAAGGCAGTTTAGGTGAAGTGATGATTTTTCTCATAGCTTATAGCAAGGAATCCCTGTTCTTTGAGAATGGCTATAACTGACTAGAAGTCATTGATTAGCATTTTAAAATGAACTGGAGATAAGTAAGGACAAATGGCATCGTATGTTAAAAAATTGTGTTATTTATAGCTATCTATAAAATACTTGTAAATAATAACAGTAATTTCAGCTTAGGAGGTAAAGAAAGGGAATCAGGATAGTTTTTCTCATTGGTTCATTTATTATGATTTCACTGCTCAACTTCACATCTACCAAATATTATAAATATGAGTATCATCTGTGAACCAAAGCTACAATAGTCTTATTTGTGTTAACCTACCAAGATTTTTTTAATTTAACTGATAATACACATTATTTGCACAAGCCCTAAGCTTGAAGAGAAAAAAAGCCAACTACTGGTTCTCTTTATTTAATTTAGGAATTGCTTCCAGAAACAAAATTATGTGCCTGTGGCCACTCTCCTGGTGATGGGCATCCTCAGAGCACATTTGCAGTAAGTCCATTGGGCTATTAGGGATCCAGCAGCAAATTGCAAAGCCATGGATTCAATCCAACCTCACAAAGCTCCAGAAATTCCCTGTAAGCCAAATCCTTCCATTGACACCAATCATGAATGGCCAAGTCAGGTTAAGGTACAAGTGTAAGGATGCAGTCTTTCTGTTCCCTCCTGTGTTTTTCCATTTCAATCATGGTTCATCAGACATACAGCCCACGGTTTCTGTAAGTTGGTGTCATTAAAGTCCACCTTGTATGTAAACTCCATAGCACCAGCACACTTTTCTTAAAAATTTATGAATAACTTGATGAGAGAGTGCTGGCATGATAAAAATGAATGCTGTAGATGATAGATGGGTTGAATATATTTTAGCAAGACATTGCTGCATCCTGTTCTGAAAGCTGCCATAGAAACATGAGTGGGGAGGGGCTTGCCTGTTCTCTTTGGACGATAAGATTCAATGAAAATTGTTTTTGTGACCCAGCACGTATACCAGGTAGCCCAGAGATTGAATAGTAAAGCTGAAGTGTCCAGCCGAGGACTTTATATAAATCTGCTGTGAGGTTCTATTCAGTATGGGCCCTTCCTATATTCTTCAGAATCTTTAAATGTATTTAAGATTTTTAACTTGCTTCCTTATGAATGGATGGATCTATATAGTCTTAGTAGTGAGTGCATTCCTAAATTTACACACTCAAAATCTATTTTTACTATCCTGTATATTCTGTTTCTAACTCAAAGTTGTTATAATTCAATTTAATTAAGAATTGTAAACAAATAATCAATGTTCTTTCTTCCTGATGAAGAAGTACACGACACGATTTCATACTATATGTGTTAGAAGATAATTTTGTAATTGGAGTTTCCAAGTATTGTGAATCAATGTTATTTATTAAAAGGTTTTTCAAAATTTTCTTCTGTCCTTAGACAAACCCAGAAGGAGAAATAGCAATAGAGTACTATCTCCTGGAAACAGAGTGTGGAGGATGGATAATGGCTTTTGTATATATAACATTTGTGATGGTGCTTGAAGTAGCATACACTTTAACCCTGAAACGTTTGCCTCTCCTTGTAATAATATTTGGAGAAAACAAAAAGCAAAATAAATAAATAAAATGGTGGTTATGTTTGTTGAACTACTGTGAGTAAATTTATATGAAAGTCTAAAATATGAAGAATATATAACTGTTCTCTTCATATTTTGAGATGGATATATTTAAGGTAAACTTCAATATAATTATATCCTCACCTTGAAAAGAAATGATCAACCCAAATTTCTTCTAAAAGGAAGGGGGAGGGGGTCTGAAGGTCTGGTGAGAAGATTCACTGGGCCAAGGTGTCCCTGTAAACCATGTGGTAGGAGGAGAGAAGAAGCTCCTCCACTGTCTTCTGACCTCCACCTGCACTCATTGCCACACACACACACACACACACACACACACACACACACACACACACAAGGAATAAAATTTGAAAGGAAAGTATACCTTGGAAAATGGGCAATGTTCCATATTGGTAACACTATTTTTTTTGAAAGAAAAGTTTTCATTACAGTGAGGACTAAACTGGATTTCCTGACAATAGTGTTTATTATTTTAAGACATCATGTTCTCTAGTCTGCTGAAGATAAATCTATGGAATTAAGGTTTCATATTCACAGAATGACAATGACACATGCTTGGGGCAGCAGAGATGACTTGGTGGCTAAGAGCACCTGCTCGATCTTGCAGAAGACACTGTGGTCTTCCCTGCTGGTCAACCCTTGATCGCCAGCACCCGTATCAACTATCAACTGGTTTACAACCTCTCTTCAATCCAGCTCCAGGGGATCCATCCCTCTCTGCACTCAGGTGTCCCCCATAATTAAAATAAAATCCTTAAAAATGAAAGTGATACACAGTTGCCTGTACTGGCTGGTTTTGTGCTTCTATTTGACACAAACTAGAGTCATCAGAGAGGAAGGAGTCTCAGTTGAGGAAATACCTCCATGAGAGCCAGCTATAAGGACATTTTCTCAAATAGTGATGGATGAGGGAAAGCCCAGCTCATGGGTGTGGTGTCATCCTGGGGCTGCTGGTCCTGGGTTCTATAAGAAAGTAGGCTGAGCAAGCTAGGAGAAGCAAGCTAGTAAGCCGCACCCTCCATGGCCTCTGCATCAGCTCCTGCCTTCGAGATACTATCTTGACTTGCTTCAGTGGGCAACAGCATTGTGGAAATGTAAGCCAAATTAGCCCGTTCCTCCCAAACTTGCTATTTGGTCGTGGTGTTTTGTCACAGCAATAGAAATCTTAAGACAGTACCCCATAATCCACCAAGAGCAAGATACAATATGCAGCCCAAGTTTGTGATCATCAGTCTACTGGACTTTCCTAAGTCGTGACACGTTATCCGTGAAAACCTTGAGTTCCTGACTGAGCTGGAGTTTGGAGTGGTCCTATGTGTCTTTCAGACAGAAATTGTGCCATAGAGTTGATGGTGGCTGCTTAGAAAGGGTGTCCAGGAACTTGGTAGAGCATGGGCCAGGGACTCAGCACAACTGCTTTGCTCCTTACTTAATACTTAGTCACTTGGTAAATTATAACAGGATGATTCTTGACTTCACAACCCAAAGCCAATGTTACTGAAATATTAAGTACATGCTTGTTATCATTAATTGACTACTTGGTATGAACTTTCTCCAATCTAAAATGGCTATAGAATGCAGTTTAAAGCCAAGAAACAAGCTTAAACAAGGGCTATTTATTATTCCTGTGTAATGCATATGGCTTTTTTTTAGAATCAATTTTAAAATTTAAAATTTATTTTTTAATCTAAAAAACAATTCTTTTAGAATTAAAGTTTTAAATTATATATTGTAGATTGTGTCTCATTCTAGTCATTATAGGTTTTCTGGTGGCTGAAAGGAGAAAACTCACAGCAAGGATAAAAAGACTTCTTAAAGCCAGCCACAATCATTTGCCCCTCACATAACTGGCATTCATACTAAGTTGTGAATCAAGGGACTCATTTTAAGTTTTAGAACCCCTGCATAATACCTATCAGTGTATTAATTTAATATCATACATATATCCGTCGTTCAATTTTTACAAATAAAAATTGTAAAATTTGCCAGAATCTTCAAGAATTGGTTTCAAATTGACAAACTGATTTTACTCTTTTCTCTTTCTTTGAAATAGTAATTCTTTGGGTTGATTAACAAATTTTAATGAAGTAAATTTTCAAGTATTTCAGGGGAGAAAGTTCACAAGTAGGGATTATAGATTAAGCCCTAGTTACCTTCTAATGTTATGTAATTGATATTAGACACGGGCAAGCTCTCTGTCATATCACTCTCTTCCATGTATTATAGTTTTATGAAATTAGGTCAAAATATGCAGTACAAATACATTTCATATATGTGTTTCCTTTGTTTCATATATGTGTAAGCTTTGGCTTATTAGTACCCTTCAGACATTTACTATCCTCTGCACTTTATATATGTCTAACTGCATAATAATGAGTAGCACAGGTGTGTTTTTTATATGTTTGCTATTAAATTTTATTTATATGAGTTTACCAATTCATTGCAATACTGGGCAGTAACTGCACACACTTAGATCATATTTACCTGAAAATTATGATTTAAAATTTTATGTACTTATTGTTGTTAAACCTTTAGGGTCCATAAGTTGCATATTTTCTAGGAGTAACAATGTAATATTCTTTTATTACACTGATTTATTCAGGAAAAAAAACATTGATTCTGGGCTTTATGGGATAACAGTATGAGAGTGAGAGAGCCTCATCTTCAGAAATTGCTAACGCTTTTCACGTTCAGTTTTTCTTCAGATGTTATATTTTGGGGTTTTAATTTAAAAAAGTCTCCACATATTTTAATTTTTTCTTTTAAATTTATTTACAAAATGGGTGCTTTTTCTCTTTAACAAATATTCCTGGTATATTTAACAGCTTTTTAATTTTCTTACCATCAAAGTATTAAATGTTCCCGTCTCTAGCAAAAGACAGTAAGCCAAGTTCACTAGCATATAAAGATGCCCTGTTGAAACCTCATCTACCCAAATGACCTCATTAACACCTACCTACAGATAATCTCATTGTTAGTCTTGCCTACAGGTTTTTACACCTCAGTGATGACTGTTTTACATAGGACTCTGCCTGTTAGCTCTAACTGCTAAGGCAATTATGCTGAATGCTTAGGGTCTTCACTTTGGGTTCTTGTTTCTAAAGCCTTTAGCACTGGATCAAATGGAACTTTTGATGAACAAAATATATTGGGCCTATAAACTAAAGATGAGACTTGGCCTACAGTGGCCCAGTTGGGCTATTTCCTATTCTTCCTAAGCTATGTGGGCTGAATTTGATCTTTCCCCCAACAGCTCTTTACTGGATTGTGATTTCTTTCTGAATGATGCATTTTGATGAAGATTATGTTTTTTAAAAAGAATCTTTCTCTTTTTTCAATTCAGATAATCCATTCTATGGGCAGTAGTATCATTATTATCCTCTAAATTGTTTATATCTAGCTTTAACATAGGATGACATCACAAAATTAAGAACTGTGTTGTCAAAGCTACACTATTCCTAATGTTTTATCCCTTAGTATGTGATAAATATGGGACTGGAAATTTTTAGAATATTTCAAGTAGTGTTCATATAGTTTTATCTTACATTCTGGAATCAGTTAATCAGGAAAAATATTGCAATAGATTTTTCTAGAACAACCTTCTTTTATTTTTTTATATTTTTATTACTTCTTTTAGTTTTGAGTTATATCATAATTATATTATTTCTCTCTTCCCTTTCCTACTCATAAACCCTTCTACATCTCCTTCCTTTCAAATTCATGGCCTCCTTTTGGTTATTGGTCATGACATTCTCATTTACTGTTGGTAGAATTACAAACTAGTACAGCTGTTATGAAAACCAGTGCAGAGAATTCTCAAAAAGCTGAAAATCCACCATATGAACAGCTTTCTTGAAACCTGGATCACAAGATTAAATGCTCTGCATCAGTATAAAAGTATAATTGAATTAAATACATTATTATGAAGCATTGCAAACGAGATCAATCTCTACTCACTGCTTTGAGGGTTTGAATCTATAGTTATTCAGTAAAAATTAAACCTTAGGATAACAAAATATTGCAACCCTATTTCAGTTGATTTGGTGAGTGCTTTAAATATGTAACACTGTGACCACATTTAAAACTACAGTTAACCTTCCAAATGCTTCCCCTGAAACAGAATAAAGGTTCCTGTTGTTAAAAAGCTTAGCTGTTCTTCATGTACAGTTTCCTGATGAATCTTTTACTTTCTTGGTATAATTCAAGATACTAGCAATTATCTTTGCGCACCTCACTCAACTGAGATGTAGGTCTCTGGGCTCAGTTCATTCTTGACATCTCTCCTGAGTGATTGCCTCTCATTTTCTATTTTATTGCAATATTTGAGATTGCCACGAATCCTCTTGATGTTGGCTCCAAGAAGGACCAGTAGCAGAATGTTGGCAATGGAGAATCCTCTTTGAAATGTATAATGAATAATTTACTTCCCTTGATGATTTGCTTAAACATCAGTAAGGCAGAAATCAGAAACTGATGAAAGGATTATTTATTTAGTTATCTGGTTTTGTTGTTGTTAATATATTTTTCATCAAATAAATTGATACACACACTAGAATATGTATGTGGCAATAATGTGAATTTATGATGTCTCTTAGAACACACAGTATTTTTGCCTTTTATATTTTAATGTTAGTTGTAAGAAACTGTTAGTAGTATCTATACATGTGAAAGAAAATCTACATTAACTTCTAACAATTCACTCTCAAATTCTTGAATATTTCTAAATGTCATTTAAATTAATGCATGTTTTCCATTTTTATTTGCATTTCTATACCTTGTATATTTCATATATTAGTTTAGTATACTGATTAACAAAAGACACAGAAATAATTCAGGTCAATATGTAAGTCTTCATAGTGTGCACATGCATGCACACACACACATGCATCTCTAAATGATCACTTATGCAAAAGTATGTGCATGCATTTTTATTGAGCTCAATTTGCAATTCAGTTTCTTTTATCTTATTAAAGTTATATTTTTACATTTCTGATTTTCATTAGGTAAATTAATTGTTTGTTATGCATAGGGATAACAAATTATGGCATGGAAATTTTTTATTGTTGGAACAGTCAGTCCACTTCGCAATATATTTATCTCAAAAGTATTTGTAAATAACTAGTTTTACATATAACTTCAATATTGGCTTTTAAGCAACATATGACTTCATAGATATGCTAACTTAAATCTAAAATACATGATATAATTTTAATATTTAGCCAGAGGAATTCACAAAGCTTATTGATATCAGAATTTGGGTATACAATAATTATTCAACGTATAACTTGTAAGGAGAAATGACAGTAGATTTTTAATTAATAGTATTCTTTATAATAATGAGAGTAGATTTTGTGCAAAGAAATTCATAAGGCTGATAAAAAATAGAGCTTTTTTATTGGATTTTGATTTTTACCAACTTAACAATTTTGAGGTAGAACTTTCTTCATATGTGGCACCAAGGTGCTCTCATTGTCTTGTTTCTGATTTCTAGGTCCCTAAACCTTCCTCTTGTCCCCACCTAAAAGAGATATTGTGAGGTACTTGACAATATTTGTCAGAAATCAGCTTCCCCTGGAAGTAGCCAACTCCATAGACAACATGGGTTGAATTTTAATATTTGAAGACTAATATTACAATAACCCTAATTTTTCTTTAGAACCTTGTGTATAAGTATTCAGGCTGGCTAAAATCTGATAATACTCAATAATAATTATAGAAGTATCTTATAAGAAGTTACAGCAAAGGGGAGACATCCAGACACCATCTCTAATCTTCTTTGTTTGTTTTGAGACATGGTTGCCCTGTGTGGTCAGGGTGCCCTAGAACTTGCTCTGTAGTCCAGTCTGGCCTAGAAATCACAGAGATTCGCCTGCCTCTGCCGTTGAGTGATGGTATTAAAGGCATATCACCAATGACTAGCCACTTAATCTTGTTAAATTAAGCAGAATCATAAATTTTTACATAGTTATATGATTGTGGAAGTAGAAAGCATGAGCAACTTTATGTCAAATTTGGATAAACACACCTAAAGTTTTAGAAATTTAATATTTTACAACATCATACATATAATACTTTTTTTTTCTGGTTCATAGATACCATATAATTAAAATAAGGATATAATCTGAATGTCAAGCATACTGTTATTTTATCCTTCTTTTTCCAAAATTTCCTATTGGTTGTCAGATCTCTGTTTGTTAGGCGACTTTACACACAGCCAGGCATGTAGGTGCTGTTTTTGCACTCTGCTGTATTGGAAGAGCCATTCTCTCTTAGAGCATTAGACAAAATAAAGAAAAGTGAGTATCTGTCTAGCATGCATTTTTATCCTAAAATTATATTTTTTAAACTAAAAGTGCCATTGTGCCATTTGGATTAATACGCTTCTATTACTTTATTTTATATTTTTGAAAAGAGTATAAGAGAATCAAAGATATTTGCTTAATCACTCTCTGTTTGTTATTCATTGGATTTAAGAAGGAGTTATTGGTAGTCAGTCAGTCCTTTAGTCTTGAAAAGTAGGCTGGATGTGTTGATTTTCCAGGTTGTAATCAGATTTTGATTCTCTATATCTGTCACATAGGAACAGAACTCATTCTTTTTTAAATATTTTTAAATATATTTTTCCATTTTACATACCAACTACTGTTCCCCCTCCCTCCCTTTCTCCCATTCTCCCCCCACATACCCGCCCCCTACCCCCATTTACTCCTCGTAGGGGGTAAGTCCTCCCTTGGGTAGTCAATGCATGCTGGCATACAAAGTTCGGGCAAGACTAGGTGCCCCTACACATGCACCAAGGCTAATTAAGGCATCCTGCCTTAGGGAATGGGCTTTTAAAGTCAGTTCATGTACCCAGGATAGGTCCTGGTCCCATTGCCAGGGGCCCCACAAACAGATCAAGCCACTTCTTCTTTCTGTGTTGCTAAACATATTTAACTAAGAAATGGTTTTAGAAAAGAAGTAGGTCCTTGATCACTTTGAAATTACCATACATATTACTTTGCTACTTGAGGTTGATTTGAAAGAGAATTCCAAGTTCTTAGTGAGGTCTACAGGTGACTTTGTTTACAAGGTGAGGTTTTTGAAAAGGCAGATCAAGGATGTTTTCAGGATATTTTCAGAAACATTTTAGTGTGAATAATGAAATTACAGACTACAAGTTTACTGCTTACTTGTGTTTATTAGAATTATAGCAAGACAGAAAGGGAATCTGGAGCTTTAACAACTTGTATGCAGCCTCCCAAACAAAAGCAACAAAAGCAAACAGTCTTATTTGTTATTATTTTACAAGCACTGGATGCAGGCATATACATTTCTATTCTCAGAAATCCATGTCCATCTCTGTTACTTCCTTGTCTATTCTACTTACCAAACTGTACACATTATAAAGGTCCAACTCAATTACCATCTCACCTGATTCCTGTTTCACTAACCTAGTCCGTGGTAATTAACGCTATTTTGATCTATGTGTCTACACTTACCCAATTCACAATTTGGAGAGTACTCTTACTTCCAATTAACTCATATATGTCAAATATAAATATGAATATCTTGAAAATTAAGGCAGACTTTTCAATAAGATAATAATCACCACCTATTTATTATAAATATAGACTGTGAAGATGGAAAATGTAATTTAGGCATTGGAAATCCATGGAGCTGGAAGAGAAATTTCATTGTTTCACTGTGTGATTGGCAATGTTCATGGAAGATGTTTTATGAGGTAAAGTCTTAAAAAAAAGTAAAACTTACACAAGAATAGTCTTTGTGCATAGTCTTTGAGTACATGACAGCAAATTTTAAATTTTGAATGCTTGTTTAAAAAAATGGATTGAAAGATTCTCTAAATTTTTGAACAAAGAAGTGGATGTAGTATTACCAAACTGTCCTATTTAAAGACATCCCTGGGAAAAATAGGAAGAAAGTATTATGAAGAAAAACACATTGGAGTCTGTGCATCCAGGGTAGAGGATATTGTTTAAAAAAAATGCAATCAAATAACAAGTCAACAATGATAATTTCCACTAAGGATATGGTTAGGAAACAAGACACGACTTATAGAAGAATGCAATAGGTACTTTCAATTGGGTTTTAAACCTTAGGGAAGGAAACAAAATTGAGATTCCCTGGAAAGTGGTTACCTTGTGTTAGGCTGACTGTGGACTGGTGAGATCTAGCACTCAGAGAGAATAGTGGATTTGAAGGTGGGCAGTAGGAATCTGGAAGTGGTAAGTTTTGTTTAAAAAGTGGGAGTAGAGCCGAATTGGAGAAAAAAAAATGCAGTTTTGGAAATCATGTTGTATGTAAGAGATTAGAGTCATGTAATTTTAAAGGAATTTAACAAGGCAGATGGCACAAAGAAACCATGAGACAAGACACTGGGCAAAAGAAGAAAGAGTCTATAAAGAATGTGAAGAGAGGCCAAGTGTATTGGCACATACCTGTCATCCCAGTCCATAGCTGGATTGCTCTACATCGTAAATACC